>MVJL01006217.1:0-48537 GCA_002156465.1 Macrocentrus cingulum | reverse complement strand
TCTCGCGAAATAAGGGAGATATCGCAAAATATTACTCTATATAAATTATTGCAAATTGAATTTTCTACAAATTATGTTCAGTAAAATTTTCTGTAGCTCTTAATCTGTAGCCGCAAAATGCAAAAAACTAAATTTCGGAAAATGTTTTTTTTCTCGTTAAATCGTGATTTTTCGTTTTTCCTCGATATCTCGCGAAATAAGGGAGATATCGCAAAATATTATTTCATATAAATTATTGCAAATTGAATTTCCTACAAATTATGTTCAGTAAAATTTTCTGTAGCTCTTAATCTGTAGCCGCAAAATGCAAAAAACTAAATTTCGGAAAATGTTTTTTTTCTCGTGATTAAAGGCTTCTTCTTAGTGTAGTTATTAATTATATACAATAATATTTAATCTGTAGCCGCAAAATGCAAAAAACTAAATTTCGGAAAATGTTTTTTTTCTCGTGATTAAAGGCTTCTTCTTGGTGTAGTTATTAATTATATACAATAATAAGTTGTTTAATCTATGAAATTAGCGTTATTTTAGTGTTTTAAAAAAGGTCAGATTTTTTCAGCGTCGAAAAAACACTAAAATAACTCTAATTTCGTGGCTTGAATAACTGTTTACAGTATGTCATTAACAATTAGACTAATTAACTGCCATTAATCACGAAAAAAAAAACATTTTCCGAAATTTAGTTTTTTGCGTTTTCTGGCTACGGATTAAGAGCTACAGAAAATTTTATCTCACATAATTTGTAGGAAATTTAATTTGGAATAATTTATATGGAGTAACATTTTTGCATATCTCCCTTATTTCGCGAGATATCAAGGAAAATCGAAAAATCGTGATTTGCGACCGCAGCGCTAGCTAGTGGTAAATTGCGGAACTAATTTTTTAACAAATTTCTCGATTTTTCATAGAAATTTAGTTCTGCTGCTCACCGCGAGATGGCGCTGCGGTCGCAAAAAATTAAATTTTGTTTAAAAAACCGCATTTCCGCTCTATAAAGCGGGTAAAATCGTGTCATTAAATGTAATTAATAATGATACATTATAAAATTACTTATTTATACGAAAAAATAAATTTTTCTCGCGGAAAATCCGATTTTTTTCGGCGTCGAAAAAAACGAAAATAACGCGAATTTCTTCGTCTAAACTACTTTTTATCGCATATAATCGATAATTAGAGTAATCACTTACCTTTAATGACGAAAAAAAAAACATTTCGTCAAATTCGGTTTTTTGGATTTTCCGGCTACGGATGAAGAGCTACAGAAAATTTTATAGGACATAATTTGTAGGAAATTTAATTTCCAATAATTCATAAAGAGTAACTTTTTTCGATATCTCTTTTATTTCGCGAGATATCGAGGAAAAACGAAAAATCACAATATTGCTGGGTTAGTTCGGCGCGCCGAACGCTAGATGGCGCCACATGTCCGAAAATTTTCGTTTTTCCTTAAAAAACACAGGAAGAACGCTTTTTTATGCAGTTTTTTATACTGGATCTTGTATTAGAATCAATTTGCTATTTTTTAAGCAACTCCCCAATGTTCTACGGTGAAATAAATTTTGGAAAAAATGGGAAGGGTCCCCCCTTCTCATTTTCCAATCCAGTTTTTTCCGATTTCTGGCTAAAGTTTGATAGTGACAGAAAATTTTGTAGAACGTTTTTTGTAGAAAATTCAATGCTCAACAATTTATTAAGAGTTGTATTTTTCGATATCTCGTTTCTTTATCGAGTTATCATGGAAAAACTGAAATCAGTTTTAGTTTTTTTGTGATAACTCGGTAACTATGCAAGATATCGCACAACTGTATTCAACGTAAATTATGAGAAATCAAATTTGCTATAAAAAATGTTTCATAAAATTTTCTGTGACTATCGATCCATAGCCACAATATTCAAAAAACGAAATTTTCAAGAAATATTTTTTTCCTCATTCATAGTAGATTAATTACTGTATCACATAAAACATGTTTTGTTAAATAAACAATGCTAATTTGAAAAAATGAAAAAATAAACCGCATTTCCGCTCTATAAAGCGGGTAAAATCGTGTCATTAAATGTAATTAATAATGATACATTATAAAATTACTTATTTATACGAAAAAACAAAATTTTCTCGCGGAAAATCCGATTTTTTCGGCGTCGAAAAAAACGAAAATAACGCGAATTTCTTCGTCTAAACTACTTTTTATCGCATATAATCGATAATTAGAGTAATCACTTACCTTTAATGACGAAAAAAAAAACATTTCGTCAAATTCGGTTTTTTGGATTTTCCGGCTACGGATGAAGAGCTACAGAAAATTTTATAGGACATAATTTGTAGGAAATTTAATTTCCAATAATTCATAAAGAGTAACTTTTTTCGATATCTCTTTTATTTCGCGAGATATCGAGGAAAAACGAAAAATCACAATATTGCTGGGTTAGTTCGGCGCGCCGAACGCTAGATGGCGCCACATGTCCGAAAATTTTCGTTTTTCCTTAAAAAACACAGGAAGAACGCTTTTTTATGCAGTTTTTTATACTGGATCTTGTATTAGAATCAATTTGCTATTTTTTAAGCAACTCCCCAATGTTCTACGGTGAAATAAATTTTGGAAAAAATGGGAAGGGTCCCCCCTTCTCATTTTCCAATCCAGTTTTTTCCGATTTCTGGCTAAAGTTTGATAGTGACAGAAAATTTTGTAGAACGTTTTTTGTAGAAAATTCAATGCTCAACAATTTATTAAGAGTTGTATTTTTCGATATCTCGTTTCTTTATCGAGTTATCATGGAAAAACTGAAATCAGTTTTAGTTTTTTTGTGATAACTCGGTAACTATGCAAGATATCGCACAACTGTATTCAACGTAAATTATGAGAAATCAAATTTGCTATAAAAAATGTTTCATAAAATTTTCTGTGACTATCGATCCATAGCCACAATATTCAAAAAACGAAATTTTCAAGAAATATTTTTTTCCTCATTCATAGTAGATTAATTACTGTATCACATAAAACATGTTTTGTTAAATAAACAATGCTAATTTGAAAAAATGAAAAAAGAAAACTGCTATACCTAGGATTCGAACACGCGCCTTTGAGTGTCGCAGGCGAGCACCTAACTATGTGAACTAACATCACTAGAGGATTTCTGGTAATATTACCTATATATTAGCAATGCAATTCATGAATTTATAAAAAAAAATTCTTTCGGTTATTCGCTCATTCATTGAGGGTAAATCTTAAAATACATCAAATAAGCCTCAATTACGAAAGGATCATAAAAGAAAATGTGACAGGGAAATAAATCGAGTTAAAGCAATATTCATGTTTGATCTATATATTTCTCCCAACTGGTAATTTCTTGAACCTGGAAATAACACGCTATCGACACGTGAAAGCACGCCAACTACACACTTCTACTGATTGTTCAATTATGTTTCGTGTTGTTACTGGTATTGTGGCTGAGCAAATAAAATAACGATGCATCGAAACATTGAATTGATGAGTAGATAAATTAATATTTTTCTATTTAGTGCCTTGATTTATCCTCATTATTCAACTGTAATTAATTAATTCAATGGTATACAGACGAGATGCTGACTGTTATCTACTTCGCTTTTAGCTTAAATCTACAGCCATTAGAAAAATTGTTGAATAACAATGATTTGAAAATGGTTTGCCCAAGATACAGCATAGATACATGGCAATTGTCTTTTTTTTATAATTAATCAATATTCATTAACTATTTAGCGTTTTTTTTAATTACTCAAACATTATTAGTAAAAAGTCACGGCTACTCTAATCGTCAGTTCGTAAGTTGTAATACACATCATTGAGTCTCGTAGCTTATTTTTCGACTTGTACGTACATACTAATCAACAAAGACTGCGCAAATTTCTAAAATTCATCACTACAAATCTCGTACTCTCCCACTCTCCATTTCGTTCTTTCTCTATTTTTTTCTTATTAAATTTATTTAATAACTACACTTTCTCTCGCTCGATGATGCGCCTGTTGGCGCACAATGTCAGCCGACGTAGAAACAAAAATGTAAAAAAATATCAAAACAATATTTACTACAGTAATGAAATGTTTAGTCACATTGATATCAGATTTTTTTCTCTAGTCTTTACATGATTTCACACTAATACAGTCACTAAAGTACGAAAATTCTCGGAATTAATTAATATAATACTGCAATAATACAATTTTAGCCATGAATTCAACATCTGGAAGGCACAGGCTTATTTTTCATTGATTAATATCGCATAACTAAAGCCAATACGGTGTATAAATTTGTAATTGACAAAATTCACCACATGAAAAAAATTTAGACTAACCATTTGAATAATAAAAAAAAGAATTTTTCCTCTAGTAATTGCGAAATTTTGATTCAAAAGAAGATTAATCAAATGTGCCTTCCATGGATTGATTGAAATTTTAACAAAAAATGTTTTACCGCAAAGTCGAGTGTAATAAAGTCTCACAAATTAATTAAATGCATCTTAAGTGTCGGTTTAGCTGATCGAAAAAAAGAATTTTTGCAGATAAACAATTGATGATGTCTTCATTGTGGAAAAAATACTCGAAATCATCGCATTGAAACATGTTTTTTTTGTGTGTCCGAACTTCTCGACAGTGTGACTAGTGCGGTAAATTAAGTATCTTACGATTTATTCAACATTTGCATCGACTAGAATATTAAATCATGCCAAAGCCCTCAGTGCCCTCGCTGATGGCGAGAAGTAGCGCACGCTCAAAGTGATCGTAGCACTCGTAGTCGGGTAGGCAAAGTTGGTTGAAGCTGAAAATGTGAAGAAAAAAATGAGGTTTTCTTGTAAATTAATAGTAAAACTAGATGACAAAATTCATACCACGTATGAGCTG
Organism: Macrocentrus cingulum; assembly: GCA_002156465.1. Taxonomy (NCBI): domain Eukaryota; kingdom Metazoa; phylum Arthropoda; class Insecta; order Hymenoptera; family Braconidae; genus Macrocentrus; species Macrocentrus cingulum. The sequence continues at coordinate 43,666 of MVJL01006217.1, read as the reverse complement.
TGGGGAGATTGGCAAAAGTCGGTGCTGCTGTGATTTGAAAACGCGGACTGAGCTGTTGAAAGCCACCAGGCGGAAGCTGCGAGCAGCCAGTGGTAAATTGCAGCAATCTCGCCATTTCCTCTTGCGTGAAGTTACTGACTGCCGTCCAGAACCAGTCGAGAACACGTAAAAACTCGGGCGAACTGCCGTTGACAATGTGGTGCGCGCGTAGATCCGCTACGCTGTATTCTCCGGTTCCGCACAGTAAAAGCTGTGGAAAAATACAATCAATACAATATCACGTTGGTAAATTTTATTTTAACAAATTAATAACTTTTTTAGATTATTATAAATCGCGTCACAAAAGAGGAGAGAGCGTTTAAATGAGTCGTTCTAGTTAATTCTACGTTTTTTGAGTAGTATAACGTATGTTACATCAGCCACAAATGGTAATGTTCTGTTTGTGAGCTAAAAACAATAATAACAATGACTTTTCTGATATTTAATGACGGAAAAAAAATTATTTTATTTCACCAAATTTTCGAAGGGTATAATGCCTTGGATATCTCGGAGTTTTCGTGATTTTTTTGGTTTTTTGCCGATAACTCGATAAATAATTAAGTTAACGAAAAATGTTATGAGAGTTGAATATGAAAAATCAAAATTTTGAAAAATCAAAATTTCAAAAACAGTAATATTTCAAAAACTGTGGGAGATAGAAAAAAAGTTACTGAACGTTTTTTGTAAAAAATTTCATGTAAAATCTTTTAGTATCCATGATATTTTTCATTATTTCCTTTATTTACTGAATTATTGTCAAAAAACGAAAAAAATCACGAAAACTGCCGAATTTCCTTTCAAAAATTTGACGAGAGAAAAAATTTTTTTTTTCACTTGAATCTGAATTCTAGGTGAGGATAATTGTTGTATTTGTTCGTTTTTAAGATTTTTTTAAATATGCCCTCTCCGCTTTAGCAACGCGACATTTTAATTGATCAAAAAATGAAGATTCATTACCTCGAGCTCATTTTCATCGAATATTCCGAGCAAATTGTCAGGAATGAGCTCGTTCAAGCCGCGTAAAAATGCATCCACCTCATTTCGGATAGAACTGGCAAGCCTGTGCTGCGCCAGAGCATCCAGATATCGCAATTTTGTGTCATTTGTTACTCGAATTTTACTCCCGCCCGGAATTAATTCTGCCACCTTATTTAATTGACCGTCTTTATCGTACTCCTCCTCGAGGAAATATAATTCCATTTCTTCCACGTCATTCTCCAGAATGTACTTGACTTTACTCAAATAAAGGTCCGGGTCGTCCTGCTCGAAATACTAGAAAAAATGGATTAATTGGAGAAAAAAATCATAAAACTTTCTTAATAATGCAGTTTCGTAGAATTACAGAGAAAAAGAAAACGTACTTTATAGTGAACTCTGAGGCCAATTATTTGTGCTAGAAAAGAGCGGGTGAATCTGGCTCGGACGAGCTGACGATAAGATCCGCCCAGCGCAGACTCGTAAAGACACTTTCCCACAATCCGACCGGCAAATTCGTAGTGCTTCAATTTAAGATTTGATGGTCTCTTGTTGTTCGGGTGAACGAGGGCTTGCTGCGACTCGCCGAATGACGCAAAAAGCCCATTGCCTGCGTCAAATAATGCTGCACAAATCAGCTCGAACCATTCGCGCCTGACGCCACCCCAATCGACGCCTAAAAACAACGGAAAAAAATTTTTTTTATCATTGATGTAGCTAGTTGGGCGTGCTCTGCACACGCCTAGTTCATTTTTATTAATATCTCGAGTTTAAACGGCTTGGTATTCAATGAATTCTTATTTAATTATTGTAAATCTTCTTTTTTTCTATTCATGACACTTTAATCTTAATTTTTTTGTTTTAAATTTCATATGCACCATTTTTTAAAAATAAATTATAAACGACGACTTATTTTCATTGTTTGCCATCGTCTGAAATTATTTATACATTATTAGTCGCCCCGGTGAACTTCGTACCGCCTAACAATGAATGTCGTGTTACGTTTACGTAAACTTTATTTAGGATTTTACACGTCACCCAGTTTTTGCCGGGCTTTTTGAGAGTGCAGACGTGTCAAGGCACACAGTGAGTTTGAAATTTTTGTATATTATTATTTTTATGAATTTTACACACCCCTTGATAAATTATCAACTAAATTAAATTTATTATCTAGGAGTGTGATCTATGGTTTTACCGTCTATTTGACTTTGCCGAGGGATTTTCAACGTATTTTCAGCTCTAGAATACGATTTCCCAAGAGCCTATATGTTGTAGGAAAAATAAAAAATGTGGTTTATTTCACCTCTGAAATTTTCTACGATATAAACTTGTTGAAAAACGTCTTCCAGAGGTCAATACCTGAAAATATGACTTTCAACTTAGTTTAAAAAAACAATTTTATAATTTTATGTGAAAACTAACTTTTTAAAGGTGTTTTTTGAACTCTAAACTAAGTGTACAAATGATATAGTAGCTAAGCAAAATATTTGACATTATATTTTATATTTATTTCACATGAATTTAGGGTTTAGACGGTGTGCGATCGTCTTAAAATTGACACCAGGGGGGTTGTAGATTTTGTTTATTATTAATTAATGAAAATTAAATCATTAGAATATTTTAATTATACGATACCTTGTTCGCCTTGGAATGTGATTTCAAAGTTTCTACACCAATCGTTGACGGAAAAACCTTTGGTAGCTTTCATCGACTGCATGTAAACAATACAATAAATTAATAAACAAGAAAAAAAGAACAATTCAAGTGTCAGCACGATAAGAAAATAAAATAATTGATCAACTCACGGACTCCAAAAGTTTATCACGCTGAACTTTCATCGCGAGTTTCTCGTGGTAATGTTTCTGATGGTGTTTCCGCACTTCGTGATAGAAAAAATCTTGCTTATCAGCAAAGGTCTCACTGCCCCCGATATTTTTCAGTAGGAAAAGGGTAAAGGTTGCCGCTATAACATCTCGATAGTGTGATATTAATTCGACGGGCGGTTGGCAACCGTCATCTATCGAAAATGAATCGTAGCCCTCGTATTCGTTATTCGAGCTTTCAAAGTGAAACTGTACACAAGATAAAATTCCAGTAAATAACTAAATCATTAAAAAACAAATTTAGAAGAAAGACATCGAAATTACCTTGGTGGAAGGGCAGAGTCTGAAAGTAACAAGGCGCTTTGGAATAAATCTCAATAGATACTCTTTGATCGTCAGTTGCTTTGGTGAGATGAAGCAAAATACTTTTTTTGGTTTTGAAAAGCGTTCACCCTGCATTCCAAGGAGTTTTGCAGCATAACATATATCTGGGTCCTTAGAAGCCACGTTATTATGAACCATCCTGGCAACTGCGCCTGCAACGATCATACAAAAGCTTAATTATGATTTTCTTCAGCAGATATCATAAATTCCATGTGATTTACTGCATTTTGACAAAGAACTTAATTTTTAGTCCCTTAAATTATCTACTAAAAAAACACATTTGTACAATAAAAAGCATCTAGCATAGACTGTTTCTTTCGAAAATATCTCCGAAATCGTGAAGTTTAAATGATTTTCACAAGAGATCTTTTTTATAGCTCTTGAAATCCGCTATAAAAAAGGTCCTATGAAAAAATGATAATAGTCTAGTCGTCGAAAAAAGAGACGACCTCGACAAAAACGATTTTTTCATCCAAGTATTTGAATTTTCTTTGCCAAAATGATTATTTCAACGCAATAAAAATTATATTGTCGATCATACTTTCAAGAACAATAATGTCAAAATCTCCATTATGCAGCTGTAATCCTGCCAGACTAACTGTAGCATGATAGCAGCCGCCTTTAGGAAAGCCAACTTTCAATCTGATCCTTTGATTTGGGTCATCGTATTCCAGCTGCATATTGCAAACCACAGATTGACCCTCCTTTGAGCATCCAATCTGAAATGCGCAATCAATAACTCGCCAATCATGCTTTTTTCTGCCTAAAAAACAAAAATTAAAACAACCAGCACAATATTATACCTGCGTAATGTTGACATTGTAGCCCTCGGTCGGCTGATCTCCAGCGCTAAATTCACACAGATTGTCGTATTCATCGCGGGGCTCTATTGTCATAGAATGCGCGATGCCAGCCGTGCACACAACCGTTGAGCTTTGACGAACAAACACAGTTTTATTGGGGTCGGGCGGTCCTGCAATGTGTAAAACAATCTTGTAGAAAAAAATAATTAAAAATTCCCAGCATTTTTTCCTACCGGGTAGGAAGCTCTTGAGAAAGGGGCTTCCGTGGACATGACAGGAGCCAATGAGCACGGCGATTCGATACTGGCCAGCGTGACGAACGGTGAATTTGACGACTGCAGTGTTAGCAGCCAAGGGATCCGTTCCGCCCAAGTCTATAAGCGTTGCCACGCGCCTCGTACCCTCCGACACATCGACTATCAGATTGTCTTTATCACAAATAGGATATGGCTGACCGTTGCGCTGATAAAACTGCGATCGGGCGGAAATTAAACGATAAATAACGGCGGCGGTAAGTTTACGAGTTTCTTACTTTAACGGTGAATGTCATTGTCTCGCCAACAAGCTGCGGTTCCTCCCACTCAAAGTGAACTCGGCAATTGCTCGGTAGTAAATACTTGCCAGTTACGTACTGAAGAAGCGAGTGTTTCGCTTCGGGGGCCAAAGCGGGCTGTGTCATAGCCGCAAGGGTAACTAGCCCTGCGACTGACACAGAAACTACGAGCATTCCGCCTAAAATTTCCAATGCAACAACTTTCAACTGAGCACCCGGTGGCATTTGAGTTTTGGTTAATTACCCCAAGTCCAGGCATCTTGGTGTTGACTATTTTTAACAACTGAACTCCAGAGGTCGGCCTTTAACGTCTCTAGATCGTCCTTTGATGTTGGCAAACTCTGGCGCGCTTGAATCCATCGTGGCAAATCCTTACCCAGAGCCGAGCGCGCCTTATTATCTTCCACCCAATAGACGTCTTCCAGGGATAACACATCCATCTGCATTAGCCTTCAAGATCAACATCCATCAATAATCTCATCTATATACGTTTTTGTTGGCTTATCTAGAGAATTCAATTATTCTCTAGACACTGGACGTGTTTGTTAGAAAAATTTCTCTGGAGTATTTGCTATTAAGATGATAGAATAATTTTAAATAAAAATTTTTCAGACGAAAAAAAAAATCAGCAAGAAATTCTTCACTCTCTTATACAAATTTCTTGAGAAATTTTAGAACTAGCGAGATTTTTATTCAGATCTTTTTTTCGAGAACTTTCCAAGCTATAAAAAAGATTCAGACACATTTTTTTATAAATCTCATGGTTTTCAAGATATTAAAAAAAAAGAAAACGGTTTTAATCAAGAGTATGTAGTAATTTTTTTTTTTGTGGTGATAAAGATTTTTTTTACGGTTAATCAGCAGGTTCTAATTTTACCTTTGATAGTGACTGCTGAGATTGTGGTCACTCAGCCACTGTCGAAGGACCAATCGCTGTTGCAGGAGACGTGCAGCCCGCTGCAAGCGTTCTTCATCTTGCGGTGGTAATTCGGGCAAAGCTCCGACTTCTCCGCAACTCGCGAGGTTCGAGATGCCTGAAAATGATAAATTTTCGTTTAATAAATAGACATAAAACTCTTGTAGTTACATGATAAACATGACAAAAAAATGACACCGCAAAACAGACACTGCAAATCACAAAATTAATGCGATAAAAAATTTAATATTTATACATGGTGAATAAATATAAATAATTATTTTTATACTCATGTGTCGGAAATGAAGTCCACACACGTGCAGATATAAATTTCATATACATAGTGTGAGAAAAATTAATTGCTACCGCAAATAATTTTTCAGTGTGACAGTATAATATCCAACATTTAAATTTATCTCATCCAGCACGGTTGCTCTGTATTCCAAGCGGAATTACAGAGGTTTATATGTAGTCCGGATTAATATCTCTTTCATGACAATATCAAGTGGATACTTCCTCACGTGTCTCTGCGTTCTTAAGAGTATTGAATTTCCGTCAACAGTGCGACGCAGGTGCACAGCAGAGGGCTTTGAAATTTCATTCTGTGCTTTTACAGCCGATTGAATAGACACAGATTTTATATATAGATATATATTTATTACGTATATATTATTACGACTCATTTTTATGGATAATTGATGGAGTAGAAAATTTTTTTTTTTATGTAAACTTTAACAAAAAGGGCTTTACTGCCACGATGAAAACTTGAAAAAGCTTTTTGTCACAGGCAGTAGGAAATACTCGGATTTTCCGTAGTAGTTCCAGGGCCACCTTGAGAACTTTTACTTCTCCCAACACTGGCAATGGTTATTATTACTCTTTAATAAAATTTGCAAGTGCTCGCGGGCTAAAGAAATTCACGTAAAGTGCTCTAGTATAATGGTAGCTTGGTATTTTGTGCGATAACGAAGTTGATGTCACGTTTCACTCTAAAGTGGATACTATTCACGCTAGAATTCTATATGAAATTCCAAATTTTTAGCACAACTGCACGAAGATTCATAATTCATGTATGGTAACACGTGCTTTTTCTCCACGAAATATCTTCAAAATCGAACAAGATACAGTAATTTTGTATAGAATCTTTCTTGTAGACAATTTAATAACCTACAAAAAAGGTCTTATAAAAAAAGTCAATAAAACGCATATTTAGGACGATATTTTACAAAAAAACAGGAGTCATTACCGTCAAAAACTGGATTGACTGAAAATACCATTTTTTTTTCCTCAAATATTTTTGTAACCAAAGAAGATACAATTTTTTACTACGGAACGTTTTTTGTAGAGAATTTAACAGGCTACAAAAAAGATTCAGTATAAAAAATCGATAAAACGTATATTTTTCAAGATATTGTACGAAAAACAGGATAAACCAGTGCGCTAAGAAGATGAAACTGATTATCATCAAGTGTCTAGACGTAAAATCTAGTTTTACCAGAGTAAATATCTCTCCAAAGCAACTTGGTATACAATCTCGCAAGCAAATGCGAGTGCTGATAATGGTTTATTTCGGAAACTAACGGATCGACTGGATCTCAAGGATATAACTGGTTGACAAGTGAGCGCAACCTATGCAAATCCCCAGTGTAAATTCTTTCTAGCAAAAATCTTTATCTCTACTCGACTACACGTGACGTAATCCGGGTGAAATAAATTATCTCATACTTCAAAATCATTGTTTAACAAAGATAAACACTTTTTTCCATCGTATTTTCAGTTAAACTTCAAAAAATAATTTTTAAAATGCCGCAAAAAATGCTGAGGACACAAAAATTAAATAATCTATTGTTGTTGAATAATTTAAAACAATTCTTTAAGCTTACAAAATGATTACCAATTTTTTTACAGCGAGTCTGAGTGATTGGACAGTCGTATTGGGCCACAATAAGGCGAGAGCTTGCTTGTATAAATTAATTTACGTGCATAGCTGTCGGACAGTATGTCAATTGTCGCAAGTTACGCTGACCCATCAATTAGCAGCCTGTATTGATCTAAATACCGAGTGTTTGGTGGTGAATTTAATTAGTATGTATCCACGAGCATGGAACTGCAATGAGATTGTGTCTCACTGCATCGGGGAATTTATCTGCAGTGACTACTCATTGAAAGTGTCGCCGAATATAGCTGCAACAACTGTTTAGAGTGTTTCCTCGAGGCTCAAGGTTGTATCCCATTGATCGTGTCGATTTCAACGCGATATTCCTGGCTATTGTACCAAGTAATTCGATGCTGGCATCAGTGAGGTGATTCAGCCTTTGTTTTGCACACTGTAAATAGGACTCGGCCAATCCCACACAGTTAAAACGTAATAAAAAAATTTATCTATTTCATACTTCCACAATTAAATATCAAAAATCCTCCTATTAAAAAAATCAGGCACTGAGATTTTTACATTTTTATATATATCTCGAATGCATTTGATTTTTCGCAATTTTTCCATCCTACATTTATTATAGCCCTTGAAATTCTCTACAAAAAAGGTTTTATGCAAAAATTCTCCAAGTGTCATAGTTTTTAAAATATTCCATGAAAAAAAAATTTTTTTCTGTTAAAAAGTTTTTTTTATTTATCGCGTTTTTTTACTGATTTTTTCCAACTTGGCAGAGATTCAAAGTAGGGAGGCAATTGTTGAAATTGTCCAAAACAAAGCAGGACAATGTGAGCTACAATGAGATAAATTAATCAACATAAGTATCCTCGGAGCTTTGTGCACTTGTAAAAGGTTAACTCGACAATATGAGGGGAAAATGCTCTCATGTGTTATTCCACATTCATTTGCACATACGTTTGCCCTATTATTTTTAATGCCAGCAGCTCAGAGAAATGTACACCACGGAAATACACCTGCTCCCAGGACATCTAGCACGACATTTTCCCTCCCCAGGTGGATACACCACGTTTTTCTTTATTCCACGTTTTTTTTAATGAAATTGTTATCAGCCCTAACGCACGCTGGTATCATTTACCATTTAATATTCAACAGCATTAAAAAAACAAAAAATTTAAACTAACTTATAAATTTCCCAAGGGTGAAAAAATTTTTAAATACCCAAGGCATTGCCCGCAAGACATCGTGTATCGTCGTCAATGCCAACGATACTTGTTTTTTATCGTATGAATTATCGATTGAGTGAAGGAAAGTGCGCTCTCTTTATCTCGCGTCACCTCAAGCGCAACATCTTGTCGAGTGCTTTTCCCAAGGAAAAAAATATACACACACACAAAAATCGAGGAAAAAAAATCGTAAAATCAACGATTCAACCATGTAAAAAAACTCACCAGAAGAGGAACTGCCACTGGGTCGTAGTGACATACCAATGGACGATATTTCGTCGGCGAAGAACTCCTTATCCCGTTGTCCATCTCTACTTCCGATACTTTTGTCCGGCATAACTCGAAAAATTTTTGTTCACTCGGTAATTTTGATTTAGCGCTCACTCGGCATATTTCTCGGTAGTCGTAGTGGTAGTAGCTGTAGTGGATGAGCGGTGATTCGACAACTGTTAAATAATATTTCATTAAAAAAAAAAAATAATCAGAAAGAAATGAGCTCAGAAATAAAATGTAAAACGTGTGAAATGAAATATAAATTGCGTGACGGAAATATACGGTCACATTGGAGCTAGCGTAAAATCAATTTGTCATGAATATAATAAATCCTATTATCGTCGATATATTCCTATACTACGACTTTAGGATAATAGCTTGTGGAGTAAAGTGATGATGAAAGCGTGTGTAAAAAATTCACAATGAAATACTTCATCTGTGTCCATACTCTGGCGTGACCTCGCGTGGACTCTTGACCTTTTGCGTTCAGATATCCTTTACGAAACATTATTTCGCGCTAACGATCCTGCGATGAGGACGAAGCAGAGCGCGCGCGACTGGTTGACGTGTTTTTCGCAGAGCAAGAGAGGATTATCGCACACACATGCTCATGATTATGGATGATGAAAACACCAACGTCAGGCTACATTTTCCAAGCATCGATTCGGCAACCACAAACTCCGGCGGATATTCCTTAATGCCCGGCGGCTGGGAAAACGAGTTTCCTCACCGAGAAATACGTTCTCGGCAATCTCGAATTTCTTCAGCTCTCGCGGAATCGCGTGATTGCACTTTGACAAGGGTTTTATACGTAAAGATATTGAATTCTATCACTAGAGCCATTGAATTTGCTTCAATTGTCAACTATCGAATGATTTTTATATGGAAAAAAAAATTTTTTATCTGTCAGAAAAAGTGTGACAACGTTTATTAGTTGATTTTAGCTGTGACAGCGCATTTTTTTCCCTCTCAGGACGTGACACAGTGATCCACGACACGGTTGCGAGGCATTTTATATGCAGTGTCCTTTGCTTATCCGCCACTTTTTTTTTTATTTGTTTACTTTTTTGTTTACTCTGTGAGAATATCGTGGGAGATCATAAAGAGCATGTCGCTAGGGAATTTTTATCAAGTGTGTGTTATACGCCGTGAGAAATCGAGATGACGGGTGGCCTAGATATTTATGAATACTGAATGTGTATCATCCGTCATACTTTATCTCGAATCGTCGAGGTATTCTCTATGGGTCCTCGCAGGCAAAGCGCAGAAAATTCAGGCATGGAATTAAGACGATCGATTTTGTGGAATTAAAAGGGTGTCAATTTTATTCGACTGAAAAAAAAATTGTTTTTCACGATATTATAAAACTTATTAAGGTTTTTGGATGATATAAAGCCGTGTGTTTTTAGGTCGACAATAATTTTCTAGAGGCATTTGAGTGTGAGGATGATATTGATAAAATTTTTCCAAGGGTTTTTTTTTCTAGTTCTTTTATTGATTGCTGGAGATTTTTTTTTGTTTGATTTTGTGTTAAGGTTATTCGATAACTTGGTGGGTTTTCTGTAATTTTTTTTTCTCCCTCATTCCGCGATGCGCTATCTCTCGAACTATGTGGAGAATTCGGGAGCAATGTACGTGACATGTTTTGTAGGGAATTTAACTCGCGACACAAAAAAAACACAGGTCTCATTAATTTCCCTGTTATCTCGTTTCACTTTTGAGATATCGTCTCTTTAATTAAAAAAAAAAAAAAAAAAACGATTTTTACAACTAATAATAATCCATTCTGCAAAAATTTTTGCTTTTCTCATCTGCATTTAAAACAAAAACATTAACGAAAAAAAATTGTGCAAGCCGATTCAATTTTGAATAGAACAGAATTTTTGATTAAAAAAAATTTCTTCAATCTGTTAGGATGTTTAAGCATAGAAAATGAAAATTTTTTTTTTTAATTTCATAGAATTTCTCATTCAAAAACAGATGTATATATTTAAAAAAAATTATTCCTCAATCATTGACTTAAGATAATTAAATTGAATTGACACAAAAAACAATTATTTTTTGACTACATATCGACAGATAAAATACTAAAAATTTAAGTATCACAGACGGCGAGGTCCTCAAGGTTTTTGGCAAGCGTCCGAAGGCCCCTTGCAAAGGTTACCGGAAGCGCGGAAAATGCTTGTGCAATAAGGACCAAAGTGTTAGAGCCACACAGAAGTCTAGGCCGACTTTTGTAAAATCGATCTCGAGGCGTTACACACGCAAATACCATCAACCTACTCCACTATACGTATATAGAACTGAGACGAGAGGTCAAGTATGACCGCTGCAGGGCACAGTAAAAAAAGTACAAACTGTGTCGATCGCGCAAAAAAAAACCTCACTACCTAAAAATCATCTCAAGTGCAATAAACACATAATCGCATCCGGTCGTCTATTTGGATATTCATTTGTATGCAGAAATATCGCGGCAGACATCCGCAATGCAGGAGAAATAGATGTGGTATAAGCGAGAGCGAGTGCGAGCCAAGTGTGTATACACATCACGGTCCTCGAGGCGTGCAGACAAACATTGGGGTAGTTTATATAATACGTGTAACTTTTCACAAGTTTTGATCTTGATCACGACACATAAAAACTTTCCAAGTGGAAGATCGAAACTGTGACGTCAGACCTTGATCTTTAACTTTGACGCTACTTTGGGGGGCAAACCAAGGAGAAAGATAAGCACGAAACGTGAGTGCCCATGATATATATACATCCACGCTCATATACAAATTTTATTTTATACGCTATCGGTCAGCTCAATCTAATTGTACTGGCACACACAATCAATTTCACGAAGGACAACGGAATAAAAAAAAAACACGGAATAACTAATCAAAAAAATGGCTATAAAAACATTGAATACATGAAAAATTACCGGATTATCCATGAAAAAAAAAAAAACAAATTAAATAGAAAATAATCAGAGAATAAAAATAATAAAATCAACTTGAATAATAATGTAGATTGAACTTGAGTGCTTATAAAGGGATGATTTACCTTCATTGCAATGTGCACCTGAGGATACTTGAAACTACAAAGGATTATACATGTATACCCCCGTAAAACAAAGCACGTTGTTAGCTGTCAAGATGGCTCGCGATGAATATTAATTGATTTCAAGTCATTTACAGGCACTAGAGGTTGTTTAACTGCATTAAAAATTCAAATTGTCGAGAGAAAAAATTTTTTTCACGTTTTAAAAAATATAAGTATTTGTTTATTCAATGAAGAAAATATATGCGAGCGTGTCAAAGATCCCGCGTCGTCACGTTAAATCCAATGTCGAGCGGTGAAAAATGAAAAAATTTGTCGCAAATTCGTAGGACGACCACGCGCATTTTCATCACCGTGAAATAATTCGCGTTTTGCTGTAATACTTGTGTGAGGGGAGGGACTAAATAAAAATTATTTCTGTGATAAGAAACGGAAAATAAGAGCGAAGCGCTCCCCAAGAGTCACGCCAGTCGACTGCGTACAATACGATTACACGACTAGACCAACCCCCGCCATCGCCACCTCCTGGCCTCCGTGCCTCCACCATGTTGCTCTGGCGCGCGCTCACGCCACCCCTTCCGGAACACGGGTGCATGTGTATGTGGTGGCAACATCGCTACCATCACCTCTGAGCCCTTCCGCGGCCTAGGAAATGTACTCTGCACTGCGTGGCAGAGTGAAAACTATTTTTCTTGTGTGGTTAAAATTTTTCTTCTGGAGAATATTGCGCCGAATATTGAGGGTCAAGTAAATCTGGTCAGACACAGGGTTAATTATATACGCGTCTCGCTCGTGATTTCGTTTTAACCGCCTCTGTACACCGGATGTGCACACACTTGCAGGCGATAGAGCCCGGTGTTAATTGTTGTCGATAAAACGCTGCAAGGAAGAATTTCCATTTTCCCGCGGGCCAATTTACCTTTGTAATTAGCTAAGGGTGTGTATAGTAGTATCGTGTGCGCTATTTGTAAATCTTTATCTCAAGCGCGTCGAATTATTGGCTACGGAAATATTAATTATATTGAGGTCAGAACGTGTTTTGCTATTCTTTCCTTTTTTTTCATTAGAATTTTTTTCTTCCCGTTTAAACAGAGTTTCATGTTGAATTTATAATCATGAAATTGTCGTGCGATATGGCATGGGGCGCGAGGAATATTGAGTTTGTGTTATCAGACGGTATATATATGTGGCTTATCTACATATGCAAAAATAATTTTGCATTAATTGCAGGGAAATTATATTGTGTTGAATAATTGTTATACCTTGAATTGTGAAAAATAATGTTGAATTTCAGATTGAAATTGTAATATACTCGCATGTGCACGCCCGCTTCGTTGGGCAAGCTGCTTATTTTGTAAAGTCGTTTTGTGGATGATTTTGTTGAAAATAAAAAAGAACAATTTGTTTCTCTTTTAAAAATTTTTTTACACCGAAAAGGAAAATAATAGAATGATTTTACTGTTTCAAAGGGCTTTAAAATTATATTCCAATCTCGGTAAATTTTTTTTTACACCGCAGCAAAAATTTCATCTCTGCTGCGTGTGGTGTAAATGCCATCAGGGTAATTCAAAAAATGTAAAATATCCTGCGCGCATCAATAGCAAGAATATTGATGAAAGCTGAGCATAAGAGACAGTTATGGCAAGCTGTAAATATGTGCATAAATACAGGCAATCGATCTAATTCCGCCTGGGGCATACTGCTTTGTATTCATCGGCTGTTGGCCCATGAGAACAAAGAGCATACAGGCACCGCCACCAATTAAAAAACACCGAGTGCGCCAGATGACACTCGAGGAGAGAGAAAAAATGGTTTGATGAGTATATAGAAATTATTTCGTGTGACTGAAACTAAGACAGCATTGAGATCATTCAAGCGTGCACGAGTGGCGTTAGATCTTCTCACGGCTTATTGGTCTGTGGCTTTGACTATAGCAATATAATGGCGAGACCCTTCACAGCAACTTGGATAGAAATTACTTGGATGAGAGGGTCACAATGCGCAAACTAGGCCAGCCTGCCAGGAATTTCGCAAAATATCATTTCAAACTCCATCTTTCTTTCTTGAATTAGTTACAGAACACACCCTCAGGCTTGCATATTCTAATTTCTGATTATACCCACCCTGTACCAACCCCGGAAGTCCATTCATCTTGAAAAAAAAAAAACTTTATCGCGTCATATCTCAAAAACCGCGTGTTTTATACTAAAAATCCTTATAATCATTTCGAAAAAAATGGACAATTAAGTACACTATCGAAAAGTTTATAAGCGATTTTTATGAAAAATGTACGGTTCGCAAGATATAAAGGGCTAAAGTTGATTTCTCCCAGCAAACGTCGACAGACATTGGTAAAAGGGACTAGCAGATATCGGATTAATTCAAGAAGAGCGTAGAATTATGTTTCATGGAGTACATCGAGTATGACTTAATATTATTTATGCTTGTACACTGTCCTAAGCCTCCATAGCCCAGACACAACGAGTTGTACAACAATTCCCGCTGTCTTCTCTTCTACTTGAGCGTTTGAAATGCTCTCTTCTTTCATTTTCATGCGAACCACGACTATGTCCTCTTTATGAAGGGATTCACCGTGTGCAAACAGCGCAGTGACATTGCTGCAGACGACCGAATCCGCGCTCATCTCGCCAATAACTCTCGCAAACTTGCTGACACGGTGGCGCAAGCGCCGCATCATCTTCCTAAATTTTATCCATCTCGTTTTCAAAGTCCCAGAGGACTCGAAACAGACGACATTCCTAAGCCACGAAGGCACACGTAGGATTTTTCATGCATTTCCAATGTTTGCCCCACAAAAACTGTTTTTTCAATCTTCCTTTACTTGGATATCTTGACGCTTTCATTTTTTTTTTTCAGTTACGTAGATTTATTTGGTAAATATTTTTGTTGTTGAATAAATGTTATATTAAAATTATTTACTCAGAATAAAAAAATTCAATAGATTTCTTTACATAGACTAAAAGTCGATGCATATTCAAAATTGAAATTCTTCTGAAGAATTATAAAATCTAGAATTCAATCGTACACTTTCAATTTTCTTTTATTTTTATACATGAAATAGTATTTAGTTGTCATAAAAATAACATTAATACTCTAAAATTCATTTTTTTTTCAGTCATACGGTCAATATTATATTTTTCTGATGTAAAGAATATGTCTACGAGGTAACGTGAGATGGATATTTTATCAAATATTATAGTTTCCATCTATATAACTAAAAAATAATCACTTTAAGTTGAGCAGAGAGATGAGAATACGTATTAAGGCATTTTAAGCTATTTTTAAGTAAGTGGAAAACGATTTCGCGTCACAAATTTCAACTAAAAGAAAATGAACATTCCATCTTGTGGATAAATACTTAAAAATGATTGAAAGACCTTTCTAGACGCTGTAGAACGACGAATCCGGTGGCAGATATTTTATATATTGATTTTAATCAATTTCCTATATTTTGGGGGTGTTCCACCCGGCGTGAGACTCGATAATTCTTTTATTTGGGGAATAAATACCTAAAATCGATTAGAGTCCGTTTCTACACACTGTAGAAAACCGAATCCGGTGGGAAATATTTTTTATAATCATTTAAATGAATTTTCTATTTTGAGGGGTGTTCCACCCGCGTGGAATTTCGATAATTTAATAATTATGTAAATAAATAGTTGGAAATGATTGAAGGACGTTTCTACACACTGTAGAAAAACGAATCCGGTGGCAGATATTTTTTTTATTGGTTTAAATGAAATTTCCATTTTTAGAGGTGTTCCACCCGCGTGGAATTTTGATAATTTTATAATTATGTGAATAAATAGATGTAAATGATTAGAGGACGTTCCTACACACTGTAGAGAAACGAATCCGGTGGCAAATATTTTTTATATTGATTTAAATGAATTTTCTATTTTCAGGGGTGTTCCACCCGGGTGGAATTTTGATAATTTTTTAATTATGTAACGAAATAGTTGTAAATGATTGGAGGACCTATCCACACGCTATGGACAGTCAAATACGAAGGCAGAATATTTTTATAACGATTTTAATTAATTTCTATTTTTAGGGGTGTTCAACCCGCGTAGAATTAATTTCTTCGTGTTATCGCTTGTGCGTGAATCTTTCCGATGAATCTACTGACGTTTGCGTATCAAGAAGTTCAAAATACATCAAATGGCATAAGTAGGATCAATGTTCGTTCTATTCTCGGTCAGTTAGGGGTGTTCTACCCGCGTGCAATTTTCATAATTTATTAATTAATTGAATAAATAGTTGAAAATAATTGGAGGACGTTTCTACGCACTGTAGAAAGACGAATCCGGTGGCAAATATATTCAATATTGATTTTAATAGATTTTCGATTTTTAGGGGTGTTCTACCCGCGTGGAAATTTTATAATTTATTAATTACGCAGATAAATACTTGATAATGATTGGTTGATTTTAATAGATTTTCGATTTTTAGGGGTGTTCTACCCGCGTGGAAATTTTATAATTTATTAATTACGCAGATAAATACTTGATAATGATTGGAGGACCTATCCACACCCTATGGACTGTCAAATACGAGGGCAGAATATTTTTACAACGATTTTAATTGATTTTCTATTTTCGAGGGGTGTTCTACCCGCGTGGAATTTTTATAATTTATTCTTGATAATGATTGGAGGACCTTTCCACACGCGATGGACTGTCAAATACAACGCAATATATTTTTTTGATTGATTTTAATTAATGTTCTATTTTCGAGGGTTGTTCTACCCGCGTGGAATTTTTATAATTTATTAATTACTTAAATTAATACCTATAAACGATTGGAGGACGTTTCTACGCACTGTAGAAACACGAATCCAGTGGCAAATATTTTTTTAATTGATTTTAATAGATTTTCGATTTTTGAGGGGTGTTCTACCCGCGTGGAATTGATTTCTTCGCGTTATCGCTTGTGCGTGATTCCGATGAATCTACTGACTTTTTCCTATCAAGAAGTTCAAAATACATCGAATGGCATAAGTAGGATCAATGTTCGTTCTATTCTCGGTCAGTTAGGGGTGTTCCACCCGCGTGGAATTTGAACAATTTATTAATTATGACGCCCTATGTTCCTATGCTCCTAGGAGCCTAAGACACCTCGTACGAGTGGGCGTCATTTGAAAAAATTTTTTACACCCCTATATCACCCCCGGGGTTCCGCCCGCGTGGAATTTCGATAATTTAATAATTATGTAAATAAATAATTGGAAATGATTGAAGGACGTTTCGAGACACTGTAGACAAACGAATCCCGTGGCAGATATTTTTTATATTGATTTAAATGAAATTTCCATTTTTAGGGGTGTTCCCACCCGGGTGGAATTTTGATAATTTTTTAAATATGTAAATAAATAGTTGTAAATGATTGGAGGACCTATCCACACGCTATGGACAGTCAAATACGATGGCAGAATATTTTTATAACGATTTTAATTGATTTTCTATTTCTAGGGGTGTTCAACCCGCGTGGAATTTTTATTATTTATTAATTATGTCAGTAAATACTTAAAAATAATTGAAGCACCTATCCACACGCTATGGACAGTCAAATACGATAGCAGAATATTTTTATAACGATTTTAATTGATTTTCTATTTTTTAGGGGTGTTCCGCCCGCGTGGAATTTCGATAATTTAATAATTATTTAAATAAATACTTAAAAACGGTAAAAGGACGTTTCTACACACTGTAGAAAAACGAATCCGGTGGCATATATTTTTTATAATGATTTAAATGAATTTTCTATTTTTCAGGGGTGTTCCACCCGCGTGGAATCTCAATAATTTATTAATTTTGTGTAAAACATGTGTGTAAAAAAAATTTTATATCGTTTTTTTTCGTTATTTTTTATTAATTGGGCGTCAGTTGATACTCGTTGCGTGGGGGTATTAGTTTTTTTTCTTAACCACGAGGAAAAATAAAATTTTGTTGATCGACATATAACTTGTACTAGAGAAATTAACATCGCAGGGACTTAAATATCATTTTTACAACCAATATTGTGACATGTATGACCCCATGGGCACATATTGCCATTGAAATATGCAAGGGCATAAACTGTAAAACATATCAAATGCATATTTACTCAGTAATAAAAAGCCCATAAAGTATCATTTCTTCGGACCGCTGCAATTGAACAATTTATTCGAAATTCTATCGAAGCTATAAATATCAATATCGATTCGCAGCCGTGGCTATTGGTTTGATAAATCACCGAGCCCTCGCGTGTCCGAGATGAATCGATGGTGGTATGTTGAAAAACAAACCAAGAAAAATCAACAGGAAATTTTTATCCAATTAACATAGATAATCATTAATCTTTACGATCAATGAAATAAAATAGTCTCTACCAGCTTGCATCACTGGAAGCCGGCCAAAATATAGATTTTATCGCATAACGATGAAAGCCTCAATTACCCACTTCCCATCTTGCAGTGCATACATAATGTTACCAAATGATATAAATTTAATTTATCCAAGTTTTCGCCTTAACCTCAAACCCTGATTATCTATGACTTTTTTCTGTACTCACCCTTTTTCTTAAACAGCGGCCGATACTGCGTTAGACCAATTTCCGATAGCCATTGGTCAGCTTCAGTCAATTCACCATTATTTCCACTGCCAACAGCGTGCATGAGCAGCTTCCCGAGGGAAAGGACCATAGACAGGGCTAAAAATACCCCTGACAGTACAGTCGACCATCTTGCCATTGCTTAAAATCTTCATCTGAAGGAAAAAGCAATGGAGAATCCATTAAAATTCCAGATGCACCATCAACAAATCCATTGAATTTATTTCAATCGTGTGCAACACTGTTTTCTTGCTGTCACTATTTTTAGGTTATATAGCGTGTTGGTAAACAAATACGGCTTGAGCGTATATATTTATCTGGTAAAAGCACATTTTTTTAATGGGCCACGACAACAGTCGCGACAGTCACGTAGAGGTTCACGTTTTAGTTTCACTGCACGAGATGAAATTATTAAAAAGCTTTGACGTACATCGCGGCGGCCTATAGCGGAAACCAATGTTGTAGGCGTAAGTTGGCGTCAGTGACGTTTTCATTTTTCAATGTCATCAATTCTCACGTGGGCCGTGTCCCATTAATAGATCGATCGGATCACTTTTCCACCGTATACCGCGTGATTAAAAGTTAATATCATTATCACTGATAGGACTTTATTTACAGCGTTATTTTGGTCAATGCACAATTGCACAGGAGTCACAGGACACACCGACACACGCCAGCTGATCTGATACGCGGCGCTGGCGCCCTCGGACGCTCGGCACGTCACTTACGCACCGCGGGAAAGTTTAAAATTGCGCCGATAATGCAGATTTAGTTTATTTTAGATAAAAAAAGTTTTATTTTTATTTTTTCTACTCGTTTTTTCTAGAGGGATGTTTTTTTTTTTAATTCTGCATTGGTGCGATGGGAATATAGAATTTTAATTTCAGATAATCGCAAGAGTATTAATTTTACGTGCTAATAGAGAGGTAAGATATTGAATGTTACGTTCGATTAAAGCTCGACGTATAGGTCCAGATGACCCAGTGTGTATTTAGGGAGTTAAGTCGATTAATGTTAATTGTGTTGTTGCTTGACACAGCGAATCAATGTTCGAGTAGATTCGTCTATTATTAACAGGCATTACCGGGAGATTTTCAGCTTCTGAACGTAATTGCTTGAGGACGATGTCGCCAGCAATGTCAAATTCTTCAGGATTAGGCTCCAGTATAGATTAGTTGGACGTCTATCACTCTTTGTCGATGTGAAAATGAAGATTTTTACACAAACTTTCCCATGACGCTGACCTAGATTGATGGAAAGGATTTTCAAATAGGAAATTCATTGATTGTTACTGCGGAATACGAAAATAGGGAAATTTTATAGTTTTAATTAGTTGAAAGTACTCTTAATTAACAATACCTTTAATCGTCAGATTTTTTATTGATCAATAAAACATATATTTTCCGTACATTAAAAAAAAATTTCTTCAACCCACAAATATTTTTTTTTCAATGCAATAATTTATTGAGTTACAAAACAGTGCCAATTTTAATATTGAAAAGAATTGTCGGTACTTAATTTACTGAGAAGGAATAGAGAATCAGAAAAAAAATCAGAGTATACATGGGACTTTTTGAATAACTAGCTGACGACTCTGACAAGGTTCTAAAATTTATGGAGCCATAAATGCACGCATTCAGATTCTACTATCATTATACATCAGCTGACTGACTTTCATGCATTCACGACTGGTTAGATTTGCGGGCTTTATTCCTCACGAATCACTGACCCGGACGATTCAAACGAAGCACGACTTCCGGAAAGGATAACATCGCTATTTTTTTCCAAACCGCCATATGACTCATAAATAAACATAATCGTTCTATTGAATACCGCGCACACACAGTGAGCCATCAGGCAGTGTGAATGATGGTGTGGGACACATACAGAGAGTACTCGAAAAAAAAGAGCAAAGTGACTGCGGGAGGTCGCGCGGCCCGCAAAAGAGGCTGCATTAACGGTCCACGGAAACGACAAGCGAGTCACCATAGGTGTCAGCATTTCTCGCTCACTTCTCCGCGACTTCTCTCCATGACGGGCTATATAAAACCGCGCCGTGTGTCAATATAGGCGACCGATTTCTCGGACTTCTTGGCGCAAATGTGCGCTCGCTCCAACTCAATCGCCGTGGGTTTTGTCTTCTTTCGGAAAACTGTCACACTTTGGCTCATAATACTTGTTAATATTTGTCCCGAGAAAATAAGTCCTGTTAACAGATGAAAAAAAGAAACAAAAAAATTACAAAAATTCTAAAAAATTAACAGTAAGATATCCAACTATTTTTTAGAAGGGATTATATCAAACTTCAGATCAGATATAAAAGAGCAATCATGAGAGGTAGACGCGCATACGTCAACGGAATTTAAAAATTGCAGTGGTCGTAGATCGTATTAGTCGCGTGTCGGCATGCCCCTTTCAGCGGCCTCCTTGATCTGTAAATCAACGTAGCACCAATTACGTCAACTTGGTGGCCGCGGCGAAAGAAGTGCGAAGAGTGAAATAGTTGGCATGATGTGCGCTTGGTTCAGGCGTGACAGTACGTGACAGTTGCAAGTGCAAACAAAAAAACGAGACATCCTAATACTGCGTCCCTGCAGCATCGCTCTGCAGCATTGCCCCCCTTTTGCCATCACACTTGATCGCCATACATGTCAGCTGCAGTCCGGTTTTTCCCAGGTATCAATCAAATTAAAAGTACCGCGCGCAACCTCTCTGAGAATCTTTCAAACAATTTCCGAAAAAAAAAAAAAAAACATTTTTCCTCACTAAAGAAGCCATCTTTTACTATAACAACATTTTTTCCAACTAATCCAGCGCCAAATTGTTGAATCAATGAAAAAAGTAATTTTTTCAAGTCGATAAAAAATTCAAAAAAATTGCAGAAGGAAAAGTATACGAAGCTTTGCTGGTTGAGACAGTTTAGATCGCGCGAGGAACAGAGGCATCGAGCGCGATTCGAAAGCTCGCGTCGAAAGCGCGGATTAAAAGGCAGCCCTGGGCGCGCGGGTCAGAGGATAGCCGCAGGAAGGCGAGGTCTAGGTCGTAATTTAAATGATGCTCGGGTGCTGTGTATCCCTGGAGCACTCACAGGTGGCGTGGCCATGCGTGCGACGGCGCGCATGCACTTAGCTCGTCTAGTCGCATACTTTACGAGCGTCTGAATATGGTCACGAACAGCATGGTGAGCGCGCGAGAGGCTCGCACCGCGCGCGCTCACTTGTCTTTGACACTGTAAAATGTTTATTCAATGCCCAATGATTTTTCTGCAACTGCAAAATATTCATGAGCTAGTCGGCGGACCATCCGCCATCCGCTATATCGCATTTTCTACACACGCAAGCACTCTTGCGAGAAAGTGTATTTGTCAGAGATGCCCACAACGCGATCGAGTATAAAATTAACATACGACAAATTACAGAAAATAAATGAAAGGATGTATATACGAGATATACTAGTTGTTAGCGCGTTGCCGGGAGCAGTGAAATATCGGATAGCAATTGCTCCGCCTAGCTCATACACATGCGCCTGCAGGATTTCTTTGAATATACAATTTTTTTTTCACCGCGGAAAATCCAGTGAAAGGCCGCGAATCAATCAAGAAAATTGTCGGGCACCGGGAGAGAGAAATCCAACAGAATCATTTTGGTGTCAATCCAAGTCCTCAATATCATTGACCGTTCCACGCGCGTGCATGCCACGTTCAATTGCGGAAATGATCCGCGCCTCTGTATATCCAGGCCAATCGATTATCAATACGCCGAAAACGCATAAAAAACGGGACTCTAAGATATTAAGTACCTTCATGTCCTGCGATGGTTTTTAAATCAGCCGGCAGGGAGTCGTCGCGCGCTGTCCATTGCATCGCCTGTGGAAGACCTAGAAACAGGGCCGAAATGGGCATAGGCCGCGCCGTCACCGCCGCCAGGTGGGACTTCAGGGCCATGGTCGCTTCGTCGTTGTCGTCATTGGTAATGGTACATAATGATAATGGCGGCTGGTGGCGGTGTGAGAGCCTCTGGAAATGAGAGCACGCCGTGAAAGTAGGAAGGGGAGCCTATAGCCGCACCGACGTGGCTCTCGCGCTCAGTCGCTCGTGGACCTCGAAGGACGGTAGAGGTCGAAGAGGGCACATACATACTTCCTCCTTCATTTCTCCACCTTTCTCTGCGTCCTTGTGCTCTTTCAGTGCCAGACTTTGGCGCGTGTACCGCAACTTGTTCAGCCCATCATCGACGAGGATGCGTTATCACATCGTAGCCGGCGTTATTCTCCTCTTTTGCCTGCAAGGTCAGTACAAAAAAATTATTTTATGTATAGTTAATTAAATTAGGAATGAAAAAAAAAGGTCGTGGAAATTTTTTACACACGCGTTTCAACGCGGTTTCTTCATGGGAATTTTAATAATCCACGTCTGATTTAATTCGTCACGATCAATTCTGATCCCTAGTAAAATAATCCGGGTGTTGGGGGCTGGATTTTTTAATTTGTTGGGCGTGCATCAGACGGTGCTTGTGTGAATATTGGATGTAGATGCCCGAGGATGCTTTGATCGACCACATGGCCAAAATCCGGGCCCTTGAGTCTATACGGGCCTCACACCACGCGCCGCGCTCTCAAGGGCCCCCCTCGCGACCAACCAGACGTCTATCGCGAATGAATGTCCGCCTGTCATCGTCCCTCTTCAGCGCCTGCTCTCTGATGTTAACTCAGGCAGACAATAAGTGTAGGATGAAATGATATTTACTTATTCGCTGAGCTGCATGTAAGCATCGCTCGGCATTCTGTTTTTTGTATACTTCTTGTTATAAATGAGAAAGAGTGATAATGCAAATCACCTAGTGCCACTTCCGCTTTTCTTATGCCAATGCACAGCATAATTAGAGTCCTGTTCTCACAGTTCTAATTTTGTTCCAAGTACGAGAGATGGAAATATAGATGTTGGGGGTTTCTAATCATGGGAATTTAGAGTGATATTTTTTTTTTAATTGAATGTAGGAGATCCTGCTTTTTCTCAAAATATCTCAAAATCTCGGCACACTATTTCTTTAACACGTAAAATTATCTAAAAAAAATTTATCTTTAGAATTGTCGATAAAAAAAGCAACACATGATCGTTTTATTTCTCAAATAGCTTGAGAACCCTCAAGTTTATAGAGATTTTGCATTCAACCTTTTTTATAGAGAATTTCAAGGACTATAAAAAAGATTCCATGTGAAAAATTCATAAATCCATAGTTCTCATGATATTACTGTATAAAAATTTTTTTTCTAAAGTGAATATTTGAAAAATGACTGGACTAGGGGAAATCTTACAGAGAATAATTTTTGTAGCCCTTAAAATTCACTGCAAAAAAAATGTCCAACAAAAATTTTTTCTAACTCATATATGAGTTTTCGTGATATTTACAAAAGAAGACTCGCCTGCAGAGTTGTATTTTGCTTAGGTCTCCCCTAGTGTTATAACAAATACCTGTAATTTAAGCGAAGATTTCTTATAATAGCCAGTTTTGCACTACTCAAAATTTATTTAAATTGTTGTTTTCGTCCTTAACGAGTACACCATGCAAGAATTAGCACTTTAAATTATTTTATTTTTTTATTCCAATGTTTAATGTCACTTTAATAGCCGACTATGTTATGTGGAATCCACGAGTTCTTCTCTTCGGGTTTATGATCGTTGGCCGGTGCAATTTGCCGGTAAAAGACTCAAACTTGCCTGCCTTGAAAATGGCCTTTTGTTGGCCGTTGGAAACGATCTGCCAAGTGGAAGTCACCTGATTTAGCACGTAATTCATTACCACCCGACAGATTGTTTACCATCAGCAGTGTAAAGTGGCGCAAGATGAAGCACTAAACCCCATAAACTTGAATAATTAACATCATCAGTGGGGATTTACGTTTTATGCTGGAAAATCTGCTCACAATAACATCAGTGAGAAATCTACGCACTTATTCTCGATATATATTGACAAAGCCCGCGGTCACGCTGACTCACTAGATCTAGTTTAGCACGCGATAAGTCCATGGGAACCGGTTCCATATGCTATAAACCTATTGCCAGTTAATAATCCACGACATATCGAGACCCCGCTGACACTAGATCGATCGCCCAATGTACTTTAATCATCGCATTCACTCTTAATCCTCGCAGCAATCTCATTAAATCATTCATCCACCGCTTCTGCATCTACTAGTCGATCCTATCGATTTATTTCTCATGTTCCTGTCATCGTGAAAACTCAATAACTATCCTTATACACCTCAATTATCATCAGAAGAAATATTTCAACTCAAACATCGTATAAAATAACCCAAAATTCGGATTTTAATTTTTATAAAATCAGTTAGACACTGGACTAAAAAAAAGCTCAATAATTAGACTTAGGTTCTAGCTGTGATTATTGAGGGTAATTACACAGGATTGTCTACTTTTGTCAATTTCTCTCGCTTAATTAGAAGATGTGATTAAATTTTACCCTTTTGTCGTAATTGTCCTGAATTGAATTGTGTCGTGACTGAGCACATTATGCTGACGATCCTTCTCTCTCGCTGGTCGTTTTCTTCATCAAGGCTAATGGTGGCCGCTTGAGATGCTCTGGAGCCTCCTTGTTAAACGATCTCGCCTAAGGCGCTTACAGAGACTGAATTAAAACTAAAACTTCTGTACTCCTGAATTTTTATGGGGTGCGCGCGAGCGCGAGTCACAGAGAGGCATTGAGCCTGATGGCAAATGAGAGGGAGGAGACACCGGCAATTTGTCGCTGTGTGCACTATCATTTCTCGTCATGAAACCCGAACAACGTTTAAACCAGGGTAAATCACAGTGTAAGACTACCTGAGACGCCCATCAGTCATCGCATGCGCGCAATTTTGACGGATGGCCCGCTCGTCGTTTAATTTATAGTTGAACAAAAATCGACAAAAAAAATTAAAAGGACACATTTCGTGTTGGGTAAGATACCTATCTGCCACCAAGCAGTCGCCGGTTCCTGCAACGCACCCTCTGCATCACGAGATGCTATCGAAGTAGTTCCTCTCGTCGTGTAGCACTTGGCCACACCGAGATGTACACGCGAGACACTGCAAAACGACGACGCCTCGACGACAACTCGGTGCTTAAATGTAAATTATTCTGTGCACTGCAGATTAATCGGCTTTGCATAAGTTTATCAAATAATATTCTCTCTTTTTATGCTTGAAAAAACAAAATTGAAAATTACAATGGCATCGTTTTTGACATTTTTTTATCAACAAAATAGAAATTTTATTTTATAGATTTTAATTAATAGGCGGATATTGATGGCATATTTATCGCTATAACTTGATGTAATTATAGCAGTGAAAATGACGGTAATTGATATGTTTTCCGCCGTGTGGTTTGTGTGTGATTAATGGTGTTAGAATGCCACTGCAAATCTGGCGTGGAATGTGTTTTAGGGTAAGTGATAATGACTGTGAGAAGACTTGATTGAGATACTGGTAATATCCAGCGGCATGAATAGCAGGAACTTCATGCAGTAGCTTGGATATCGCGCCATGTCACTTGACACGACAGTCACTTCAGGAGGTTATTTAATAACTATTTTCCGACGATTTAATTATAACACTCTGATTAATAGTGAGAAAAAAAGAAAATTTAAAAATTCTCAATCCAACCTATCGTCTAAAAGACTCAATATTTTCTTATATTTCTAATATAATCAAAGATTTTAATTGTTTCTAATTAATAAAATTTTTTCTAATTGTCAAAAAATATTGTAATATTTCATCATGCACATTGATCCACTATTTCACAAAGTATCCAATAACACATCCATTTACCCCGTGACATTGCGTCAATAATTCAGAGCAAACAATTAATTTTCAATCTAGTGTCTACCAGCTTTCATCTGTGATAGAAATAAATAAATAAATAAAGCGCAGATGAATCGCACCTTATTTCGCCATTAGGATGATCTTGTGTTACTTTACATAAGCTGAGCGTTCTATACAAGCGATTATCTTATTGAGGGCAGACTCTCACTCGTTATTCAATCAATGCCCGTTCCAGAGGGCGAACGTCAGCCTCTAGAAGACGCAACCAGTGCGGATGACAGCGCGCGCTAGTGAATAATTACTGCGAGAAAACGAACCTTCAGACACGTCTTATGTATAACATCCCAACTTGACTTACTTCGCTGACCTGGAGACCCAGTGAGTATAGCTCGCTCAATGAATCGTATACGTGTCGCGGACATGATGTGCCAAAGTCAATTTGCCCGCGTATATAGTCCTTTATTTCTTCACTATACTCTCTTTCACCGCACCATCATTAGCCCCTTTTAATTTTTCGCCGTCTGTCCATTTAATCTCACCTCATTCACTCTCTTGCCCATCACGTGCTCTTCCTACATCTATCATAGACGCGATCTTTGATCCCTCTACTCTGACTTTTTTATTCTCTTCTTTTGTTCGCCTCCGCGGGTGTGCGTTCATCTTGGACTTTCTTTCTCTCTCTCTTTCATCTCTGTATGCCATGCTAATGAAGGCGAGTGTGTGCCCAAACGTGAGAACGCGCACGTAGAACACACGTGTGTGATTAGCTGTGGAATTTATTCCTGCGCCAATTTTCGTGCAATTTAATTTTAAGTAAGGAAAAAAGAAATAATTTTTAAAAATACATTTCAAGACGCGATTTGGACGTTTGAGAGAGGTCCTTCCAGGGGCAATTTGAGTCATGCTATTTTTCTCAGGTGTTTATAATGATCGCTTAAAATTCTGCAAAAGATTTCACAAAGTGCTTGCAGGTGATAAAATGACATGATCGCACTTTGAGCAGGCAATTGGCGATGCAAATATACCTACAACTATATAGGCATTGAACCAGGTGTGCTACGAACTCCTTGGGGTTTACGCTGACCACATGAATTTAATGGCTCGGAAATTCCGTCGTTGAATTATGGTATTTCAGTGCACGACTGACCCAGAAAACATTTCTCCACTTAATCCGCATTTATTTATTATTTCCTTTAGACTCAACCTGAGCGCACACCTCTATTTCTCTCCGTTGATCTACTTTGTGAATGGACATTTTGACGAGTATTCAACGCACACGCACATATAATTGCAGTAGAAATACATGGAAATTACAGAGAGCAAGCTCTTTGACAACCTGACATTTGGTTTTAAATTAAATTTACTCGCTGATATACCTTATTTCCGTTGGCAATAGTTTTAATTATCCTAAAAACATATGATGGGAGGAAAATAAAATCCGAGAAATAGTATATTGCGTCGTGAAAGTAGGGACAATTTCACACAGGGATAATTTGTGTTTTCCTGATGATGCCACTTGTTTTTGTGTGTGCTTGCGGTTATATTCTATAATGCCCTCGCGTGATTTCTCCTGATACCCCGGGGGCGGCTCACTAGAACACATCCCACGCCTTCATTGCCACGAGAAAGTTGCGAAAGAGAAGATGCGGATGAAGGCTTTCCCGCGTGAAAAGTGGCCTTGCAAGAGAAACCGATGATTAATCGTGTCGTGCACCTAATAACCCATATGGGGCTACTGCAAATCAAGCGATAGGTTGAGCAGCCTGCGGCTAGACGCGCCTAGACTAGTGGCAAAGTAGGTATGGAGGTAAGGTCGAGGCCATGTACGCGGGTGAATGACGCCGGTCATTACTGCGGTCACGGCTGTGGCCAGTGTGTCGCGGGTGGAAATTGCCCGTGCGCGTTCCTTCTCTCGGTTATTGCAGCTGTTTATAATATGTATCCACACGTTTCCCCATCGACGTGCTAATTCTATATGCTGGATATTCATGCTCTCGTATACGTGTTGAGGTTCATACTCGTGCGTCGTGCGGTGATTCCGGTCTCTTTTTTGTTTTTCTTATTTTGTTTGTTTGCGAAGAAGTCTCCATGACTTGCTCGCGGTTTATCGTTCGTTTTATTGGGTATCTTTGCATCTATGTAATCAGCAGACATTGAATATATAATTTATATTATATCTGTATTACTTTGTTGACTCGGTTTTATTAGCTGATAATAATTTATACTCCATTTTTTACGCGATTTTTCTATTAATGAGTATTTAAAATGAATTTTAGGATGTTTAATTGCGATAAAAAAAAATTTTTTTTTTTGTGAAATTTTCGAAGGGATATACTCCTTGGATATTTCGCAGTTTTCGTGATTTTTTTTGGTTTTTCGGCAATAACTCGATAAATAAGCGAGATAAGGGAAAATATCATTGAGGTAAACTTGTTTGGTATTCAATTTCCTATAAAAAATGTTCATATAAATTTCTTTTTATCTCTTTCAGTTTTTGAGATATTACGATTTTTGTGAAATTTCGATTTTTTAAAATATCTCAAAAACGAGGCAAAATATCAAAAAATTTTATTATACATTTTTTGTAGAAAATTGAATCACCAACTATTTTGCTCTAATAACATTTTCAATTATCTCGCTTAGTTTTCGAGTTATCGGGAAAAAACTGAAAAAGTCCAGATTTCCAAGGGGTATACCCCCCTTTCCAAGGGGTATACCCCTATCCAAAATTTCTCAAAAAAAAAAAATTTTTTTTTCTCTACAGAACCTTACTAAATTCTTTGTTAAATTGATTCAACTCAAAAACTACCTTTTTCAGAAGGATTACAGTGAATTTTGGTCTGACACGTCAATATAGGTAACGCATCAAATAAAAAAATTTTTTTCCAGAAATAAATCGTTTCCTCATTCCACCAGAGTAATTCTTGTTCTGGTATTTTTATTGCTACGTATATGTATTTTTTGTGGTATGGAATCATTTTAAATTCTCCAGGCGTTTCAACTGAGTGCGGCAATATTCTCCGCACGGTTACCCGGATTTGGTATACACCAGTGGATCCAAGTTGTACGTTTGCAAATGACGTTTGTGACTGTGTGTTTTTCGTAGGTCGTTTGTCAATTTGGATAACTGTATAGAGGTAACTGGAAATAAGCGAGAATTAAAGTTCAATGCAATTGCCAGCATTGCCCTTGCAGACTTACGAATTATATTGCTGAAATCTAACGGATGGCGCGTGTCTCTGAGAGTTTCTTTCTCGTCAGACCGATCAACGGAGCCTAGGCGGCTAGAAATGACACTGAAAAGGTCCGCGGAATCGCGGGTTTTTCGCCCCAGTAGTCCACTTAATGCTTAACCGATCGATGCACGGCATTTGCCGTGCTCGATCGCGCTCAGTAAGCGCTCTGGTTGTTCGGCGATCGTATGTAAAAAAATTAGTCTCTCAATTCCAATGAATATCTCGAAAACTATTAGAATTACACACTTTTTGTATATGATCTTTTTTGAACAGAATTTTACGGCCAACAAAAAAAGTTCTATGTAAAATTTTTGTATCTTGCGTAGTTTCCAAGATATTGTAAAAAAACAAAAAACTATCACACGCTGTTTTTACATTAAGTGTTGGATTCATGATTTCTGTGCTTCCCACAGGGGAATTTATTTAATTAATAAATTTCCTCAAGTAGTATTGTCGCATCTCGACATGTAATTAAACTATTTTCCAGAAATTATAGGGGGACGCAAGATGCCTAAAACTGTGCGAACGCGAGCCATTGAAACAACGGGGTCGTGTGATTTTTATTACGTGTGCCCAGTGCACAGCAGTCAACATATCTCAGAGTATAGCGGGACAATAGAGCACGCAGCCACACGAGGAAATAAGATGAGAGCTGCCGATAGCTCAGGCGGCCGTGGAAATCACGTGACTCTATATCGTGTCACACACGGTGGATTCGATGTAGGCAGAACTAATTTTTTGATGCTCTGTCATCATGAGAATGAGATCCTCGATGTCTTACACGCATCCCTGGCTACACGAACAACCGTCAAACAGTTACATCCTGAGCATTTCAACCGTCGTCCACCGCATCATGATCCTCTTAAATCGCGAATATCTCAAAAACTACCAACAAGATAAATCTACCTTTTTTGTAGTCTAAAAAAAACTCTATAAAAAATCTCCCCAAAAAAAATTTCACAACTCGATTAGTTTTTAAAACATTTAAAGAACCAACTTCCCATTTAGAAACTCTCGCGAGAAAATTTGTAAAAGCACAATTAAAACAGCAATGATTGAAGATAAAATTACTTGGTCACTGTCGACAATAGATCGACGAGTCACGTAGGGGTTTTTTGCTGTATGTTTGATAGCCACGAATAATAACGTTTGATAAATCGTTGGCAGATCAGTAAATCGATCCAACTGTGGCATCAGAAGCAGCCTCCGGTAAGGCAAAGAGTTAACCATTGAGATGTACTCGTATGTTTTAAGGAAGTTGATGGATGGTTGCGTTAGTATACTCAACATGATATGCACTTCTCAGGCAGTTCTCGATGAGTTCCCTAAGGCGTCGTGTGTTAATGTACTCTCCAGTTGCTCTGAGCCAACTCGACTGAGACAAAAAACGATACAGAGATATTTCTCACACTCGTTGTTTTTCCCGTGTGCGGCCCTTTCGCTTGCTCGCCCCCTTAAATTCACCAAACTGGCTCGGGCAAAAAGCGAGTTGAGCAGCGGCGAGCGCCGACGAACCAAGCGAAAGATTCATCTTTTCGGTGTGCAACAAATGTGCAACGAGTTCGCCGACCCGCCTATCGTACGATTGAATCTGCTCTTAATGCATCCTTTGTGCTCTCGCATCCTCATTATACTCTGCAACAACAACAACAAAAAAAAATAAAATAAGCTTCAAGGAAAAAGGCCAAGTTTGGCGGTTCACCGACCTGGACCCGTTAAATGCATCTGTTGTGTCGATTCGCATGAAGAAAAAAAAAAAAACAACCGAGTCGCGTTACATACGCTCGAAAACAACCTCCAGAACACATTGACCCTGGGAAATAATTGCGGGAATAAGTAAATAGTTATAACACTTGAAACGATAAGACTTGGTGGTTGGCACGAGTAGTTAATTATAGTGTAGCGTAGAAATCTTAATGCTGGCGATCTGTAGGATGGATTGAATGCTCCAACACCGAGGAATTCAATTAAGATATCAGTTATATCCTGGTGCAAGTGTCATGGTAAATTTTAATCGGACTCATCGAGGCATAATCTAGGTACAAGGCGCCGGGGGAGTAAGAAATATCCTACTCAATTTCATCGTCAGCCTCTTTATATTAATTATCCATCATTAATAATTCTAGGTGTTCAATTAACCCAATTGCTGATGTATATACGAGTGAGGTCAGTCAAGATAAGGGCGATTTAAAGATTATTATTCCGCGATTAATCACTTTTCGTTTATCTGTTCGCATAAATCAAGGAGATTTCATTTTGCCCGTATATATAATATTTAGATATAGTTTTTTTTCTCTTTCCGTTTTTTTGATAGAAAAAAGAAGCGAGGGTAGACGATAATTATAGCAATTAAATAAAGAAAAGTGGATCGAAATTGTGTGAGAGACTGTCTGAATGACATTTGAAATAATCATTGCTCAATAATTTATGTATATATCGTTGATATATGCTTTAGTGCTCATGATGAAAAAGTCAATTACTGTTAATTCGACAGTGGTATCGCTAATGATCCGAACGAGCGGCAATTCTTTTTGCACGATTATAACGGCACTGGCTCGTAGGCACTTTGTGTTTTACTGCTTGCATTCTCGCTCAGTCTCATTCAGTTATTCTCACTTGTCCACTCGCACTTTTCCCGCGTTTCTGCCCTGTGCGCGCCCGCGTTTGATAGTAGAGCCCCTATCTGCGCGGGTATTAGCGATTACCGTTAATCTCGATTTTATTGCTCGCGCGCAGTTTGCCGAAGAAAGCGGGAGGCAGCGTAAATCCATAAGTGCTGTTGACCCGCGCTCGCTGGACCGAGACCAATATCGTACGCGAGGCCTTTAGTGTATGTATGGTCTTTAGATATCGTATGGAATACCGGAAATAATTACACCCAAGGAATAATTGAATATTTTTTTTTTGCTCGAATTCATATTGGAGAAAACTAGGCTCTATTGAAGTAAGTGAATGGCCACTTAACTTTTTAGTTGGATATTGTAATTTATACTTTTGAAGAAGTAATTAATATTTGAATTATTATAAAATTTTCTATCGTGGCGTTGTTTATTCTAGAAATTAATTTATTTAATTGCGAGTAATGCTTTATGGATTTTATATTTTATCTGCTGAATTAATCACACGAGCTCATCTCATGCACACACGAGAGAATATTATTATTTTTTCTGTCCGGAAAATACCTGAACAATTTTTTTTTCTGTCAAAACCCTTTGACGAATGAAAAAAAAAACGTATATGCAAAATTATATTGCTGTTTTAAATCAATATATCTTCGAAACTATTGAAGATAGAAATTTTCGTCTGAAGATCTTTTTTGTAAAGAATTTTATTAGCTACAAAAAAGATCCTTAACAAAATTGATGTAACTCGCATCCTTATCAAAATATTAGCAAGAAAAAACATCTCAATGTTTTGATTGAAAAATTAAAGTTGAAAATTATTTTCAGAACTGGTGGGAGGTGCATGTCCTCGAATATGTCCGATCGGTGGCGAGCCAGTATGCGGTAGCGATGGGATAATATACGCCTCGCAGTGTGAAATGCGGAAGAAGATGTGCGGAAAAGGTAAGAGAAGATTTTTGTACTGTTGGAAGGGCATTCGAGACAACAGTAGCGGGCGTGGCTATTACAAGAGCTATGTATAATTATTCTAATTGCAAAGCGGCCCTTTGTGAAAAGATTCTCGCAGGACGGAAGCGAGTCATACGTATATAACTTGAACTTATTGAATTTATGGAGAGCCAGAAAAATCTCGAAGATTTTTTTCCCGACACTTGAGAAAACCGTTTGACTCTCGAGTTCACCTAACTTTCATGATAATGGCATTCTTATTCTCAGGAGTTACTGTCGCAACGGAAAAGACCGCCTGCATGAGATCGTCCGGGAGCAAATGCGAACACAAATGCCCAACCGACCAGGATGCCGTGTGCGGTACGGATGGTCGCACCTACTTGAACAAGTGCAAACTCAGGGTGGAGATATGTAGGGTTGGCATTGAGCTATCTCACCTCGGTCCTTGCAACAATATCTCAGCGCACCGGGAAAATTGCCCAGTCTCTTGTGACTATGCTCCACTAGACGGACCGGTTTGCGGAAGCGATGGAAATGTCTACAAGTCTACATGTCAGATGAAGCTACTCACGTGCAGGTACGTTCAACTCGCCATCACAGTCCTACTGCCATCAGCCATTGATTTTTTAACTCCATCTGTCCAAATAAAAATCACAAATTCTTCTCTCACGACTGCTTTCTTCTGCAAACAGAAAAAAATTTTTTTTTTCAACTAACAGTAGAAAAATACTAAGATAACAGTAATAAAAATAAATTTCACTTAAATTTGCAAGACTCAAAATGCTAAAATTTTGAGTTGGGATTTTAACAAAATAAATACAAAATATAAAATAACATTTTTTTACAATAATTGGTTGGATAAATAAAACGTTTTTTCTTTCTCATTTCAATTTTTTGATTTCATATTAATTAGTTAATTAATTTTTTTAATTGAACATTCGATATTTCGATAATTAAGCGAGATATCAAACCCCCTACTCCTCCCAAATTAATGAAACGAATTTTTTTCCAACCGGAATTCAAGACTCAATTTTTTTTACGCGGTTTAATTGACTTAAAAAAATTGTCTGGGTATTTAAGACGCTGGAGAAGTCGTTGATAGCCCCCTACCCAAGCAGAATGACCACAAGACGCTGGTGTGTAATTACGCGCGAGCATTCTGAATGACTTGTCAAGATAAACCTCGATTTCCCCGAGCAGAAAAAAAAACATTTCAAGATGAAACAACAAATAATATCAATGCATCATTGAAATAAACGTTTGTTGCAGACAAGGCGTGGTGCGGACGAATAAGAAGCACTGTCAGACGACGAGACACTGCCGTGAAACTTGCTGGCGGGGCGCCAAGCCGGCTTGTGGCAGTGATGGAATACTCTACGCGAATACCTGCAAGATGCGAGCAAAGAATTGCGGGTAAAAATCACCCAAGACAATACTCAATCTAGGAAAAAAAACTGCCCATTTCGTAATACATATCCCTCTCAATCGATTTTTATTGAACCTTTATGCCACCTTTGAATTGAATCCAAAAATTTTTAAATAATTCATGAGCTCGCTGTCGAGACTCTCGATTGCGATTAGGCAAAAAAATAATAAGCGCGGAGTGAGGTCAATAAACTCTATCCTGCTAATTACTTTTAGAAAAATTTTTTGCTCACATTCGTCTGGTTTCAGCAAGCACGTGTTTGAGATCCCAATGTCGTTCTGCATGTCTCGTGAGCGAAACTCCGGAGGTGTTGCCACAGCCTGCCCGCTCGACTGTAAAGACGAGCCGGACAATCAAGTGTGCGGGTCGGATGGGAGCATTTACAGAAATGAGTGTGAAATGAAGATGTTGAATTGCGGGTAAGCATGAACAAAACATCGGCAATCAATGTGTTGTTCATTCGGATATTTAATTTCACGCTTATTTAACGTTGCAGCCAGTCGCGCCGCAAAGTATCCGTCGTAGACTTTGACAAGTGCAAGGCGAAGTTGGCCAAGTGTGCGAAACAACAGCAAAAGTGCGGCAACGACGTGGACCCGGTTTGCGGCAGTGATGCGACCACTTATCCCAATCAGTGCAAGCTCAATGTGGCTATTTGCCTGTAAGTTGTAGACGAATTTTTAGTCAATTGACCAATTCTGAATCTCATAAATATAATTACACAGGAAAGGAATCCAATTGGCACATGTTGGCGAATGTACGACCTTGAAAGAGGCCGAGGTGTGTCCAAAGGATTGCGACGATATGCCTGAAGAACCTGTTTGCGGCAGTGATGGCAACGTTTATCGGTAGATATTTATCCTAAATGCACCAGCAATATTGCTATTTTTTGTAGATTAAATCCCTTGGCAGGAGACGAGTAAAAATAGATATCACGCGACGAGAAGAAAAATTGAAAATTGACGTTGATTTTTTTTATAAATAATATCTTTGAAATTATTGACAATATCAAATTTTTGCATAGAATCATTTTTGTAGCTCTTAAAATTCTCTACAAAAAACGTTTATGTTTGAATGAAGTAGCTTCTAGAATTATCGAGATATTAAGAAAAAAAAAACTACAACTAGATAAAAACTCGGTTTTCTTCTTCAACATTTATCGACGCGTTTAATATTTTTATGAGTAATAATAACAACAATTCCGAGATGTTATGATGTTTTATCTACTGCTAATCTGCGCTCAGATCCCTGTGTCATCTCCGCCGAGATACTTGCGGTCAAAGGGTGGTTTCCGTGCCAACGCAGCACTGTCGCACGACAGCCCTTTGCAATCAGATATGCAGCGGAGAGCAGCAGCATGTTTGTGGTTCCGACAACAAGATTTATCGCAACGAGTGCGTGATGAAGAGCGAGAATTGCGGGTAAGGCTCTTTGCGCAGTCGGAGAATCCCCTTTTTCTTCCTGCTCCGCTGGGAAAAATGACTCATGCGCCGTTTTTTTTTTCTTTCCAGAAAACATCTGTACATCGTCCCCATGAAGCTATGCGTGCAGGGATTCCTCTTCCGAGGTTGCCAAAAAATTTGTCCGGCTCTCTACAATCCCGTGTGCGGCACTGACGGCAAGACCTACAGCAACGATTGCTTCCTAGAGATTGAGAACTGCCGCAGCCGAAATCTCGTCACTAAACAGTATCACGGACTGTGCGGCCAGCCAACAGAAGAGCCCAAGAATTATCTGTACTAAGTGCAATTGACAGTATTCTGCAGTGATGGGGCAGTCCACTAATTTCCTATTTGTATCTGTGGATGAAAAACCCACATCAGCCGTGGTAGGAACCGCAAATTACGCGCAATTCGATACAGAACTGTTGGTAGTAAAAAGCGAATCTTGCCAGTTGGTAAACGCGCGAATATTGCCTCAATTGTGCCTATTTTTTCCCTAATCTCGATAAAATCCTCGGCAATTCGGGTATCTTACTACAAAAAAAAAAGAAAAATTATCGGCAGTATAAGAATATTTTTGATAAATAATTCGCATATAACAGTACTGAATTTTTTATCTTGAGAATTTTTAGATTCGACATTCTAGAACTATTATTTATTGTAGTATTATTATTGCCGAGTATATCAGTATTCGGTGTGTGAATTTCTGGCATATTTTTTTACGTTTATTATCACAGTATCGATTTTATATTATCAATTGTACTATTAGCTAAATTTAATTAACGAAAATTACAGCTGAATCGGCTGTATAACAGAAGTCTCTGTTATTTTGTGATGTGTGTTTATGATTTTTTTTTTTCCTTCGTCATTATCACTTTTATTCACTCTATTATTTTTGTATTTATTTATCCGACATCGTGAGAATCTATGTGACTAACATTTGTATGAGCTTGTCATTTATTCAATAAACCATATACGTCAATTTTCATTTTTTTCTTTCTTCTTCATAATTTATTGTGACGATGTATATTTTTTTTTGCCAAAAATGTACGTTTAATTTTTATATAAAACGTTTAGAAAAATATTTATCGGTATTTTCGAGCGATTTTAAATGGATTTAAATGTATAATGCAAAATAATTACCGCGAAATTCATGTATTCACGTGCTCCAAAATACCCTGCCTTATCAGGGGCTCACATTGGGCACGGGGTAACAAATGGAGAGTGTCTTTCTTTAATGAAATTGTCTGCCCATCGTCTAATTCCAGTCTGCCATAGTCCACAAGGCATCGGACCTAAATAAAAGCATTAAAAAAAATTAAACTCAATCAAGCATTCACAGGTTTGTTCAAGTTGGGAATATTCACCTCAATAAACAGTGACTTTGGTGGAACCATGTCCATAGTGAGATTTAAGCCCTTTCCATCACCAAGAGATCGCATGTACGTAGCCAAAGATTTGTTGTAAGCTTGCAGCCACTGAACCTCAAAATTAAGCAGGTTCGCACTGATTTCTGGTGGCAAAACACTGCCAAATTCCCACCTCACTTTTCGCAGTCTTTGCATTCGATTATATACATAAGCCAGCAAGCAACGCTTGTTACGATTTAGAGCAGCATGTCTAAACTGGAGAGACAGGAAGCTAGACTGGTTTTCGGATGAACCAGAGATCGAGGAATTTCTGTAAAAATGATATAAGTATTTGTATTGATTAACTTATGAATTTATTGGCAGGGAATTGAAGAAAATTACTTACACCACTTCCAAATTTGCGGCATAAAGCCCATTCATCTCGTCCAATATTTGACGAACCAAGTTTTCCTGTCAACAAACATACCACATCAATATTACTGAAATTTATTATTGCTTGCGCTGAATAATACTCACGTTGAATGGACGAATATCTTCGGACAACTCCAATTCACTTACGAGCTTTACTGCGTCTCTTCCAAACATGATAGACTCTAATCTCTAAATCACTATATTTTTGTTTCTAACTTTTTGACACTTTTGAGTTTTTACCCACACCAACAACATAACCTCACATTGTTCACCCTGGCCGTTTAGTTGGTAAGTAAGAGTCCTTATTTTTTAAAAACCTGACTTACCGGGACACTTTTTTCGTTCCCTTTATCATCATTGTGCTCACCTAGCTATGAAAAAAAATCTCCACTGTTACAAGTATAAACTTTTTTATAGGTTACCCGCTCATTTTATCGAGAATCTTTAATTTTTTGGATAAAGTTCGAAATATATCATAAATATCTGCCATTTTTCGATCAGACTCTTCAATTTTACAAGTGCTATTCTCTATTATTCGTCAGTGATCACTAGTAGCTATTATACTGCGTTATAAGTCACTCGATGTGTTGATGAAGAAGTCGCATAACAATAACTAAACCGAAAAAGTAATCATGGTTATTGTAAATTTCGAGACTAATTTGACGGAAGAAGAGATGATGCTGCAGGCCAAGTACACCAAATTAAAGCGCAAGGTACGTCAACAATCTACATCTAACTTTACGTCTGATCACTAATTTTGGCGGTCTTCAACAGAAAGATAAATGGAAGGACTCTAAAACTCCAAAGCCCGATCCTGTGCAGCTGCCAAGTGGAGCTAAACGATGGAAAGCCGGCAGGGATGCCCGGGAGGTGGCAAAAAAGCTGATTAAATCGGGATTACTCAAAGCACCGAAGCCTCCGAAGCCACTAGATCAATCCTACAAACGTCCTCGAGGTCTCGAGCGTCAATTAAAAAATTTCGAAAAACCAGCGACATCATATCAGCCATTCTGCCCACCAGAACCACCTCAAATCGAGGTTAAATCTTGCGTAAAGTCCCTCTACGAGTCGTTCGTAAAAGCTAGCACTCGTGATGACCGGCCAAAAGCTCTAGAGTCAGAGGACAAGTCGATTCCCGCAAAAAAAGAGACTCACCGTACTGGCAATACAATCCACATCTGTGGCTATCGCTTGACTGAAGATTTTCTGAAAAAACATTTCTCGTCTTTTGGCAAGATTATTCATGTTTCTGTAAAGGATGATACAAAGTAAGTGGATTGATATTTATGTGGGAAAATGAATTGTTTATGATTTTTCGATGTTTGATTCGATTTTTAATTGGTTTATTGTTTCTCGCAGTGGAGCGTACATCACTTTTGAGAAAGCAACTGCTGCCGCGCAGGCCATCAGCGAAATGAATGGCAATGTGATCTCATCGATGGTGTTGACCGTTTCTCTCGCTGTACATCAGCTGCAGATTGATCTTATCAATGATACCTCGTCGAGTGGTATGTGGTCTGTAATTGCGGCACACTACGCGGCCCGAAGTAGGTATAAAGACCCGCGTGAGGAGAAAAAATACTGGGACGAGGAAGATGATTGCCTTCTGTAGGCACTGTGGTATTTATTTAAATGTGAGTTGTACAGAGATGTAGACAGATTAGTTGGATTTTTCGTACGTTCTTCAAGCACTTTCAGAAATAAATAAATAATTCAATAAGTAAATATGAATGTATTAACTAGGGTGGCGCAAAAAAATCGACTATTTTGGTTTTCTTGCACCACCCTAGTAGTAAGGATCAATTGCATGAGAACTTCTGGATATTTACGAGACAATTTAGTTTATAAAATTAGAATAATCAATTTTTAAAGACATTTTAGATGTGCTGTCTTTTATTTTTAGCTGGAGGGATTTCTATGCGTTTTTTGTTGACTGTCTTGCTCCGGAATTTGCCATAAAACGCTGGAGAATCCTCAAATTCCGTGAGGCAGATTGAGAGATGTGAGTAATTTCATCTTCGTTTGAAGGTTTGCTTCGAGTAACAACGGTCTTTACGGTGTTAGTGTATTTTTTTTTTTACAGATGCAGGATGTACTTAACGCTTGTCAGGGTTCAATACCTGAAATTACAAGCTACAGAAATTACTATATCCAGTTAAAGTGCCAAAAAGATAATTATTACTCTGAATTTTGTAAAAGGCTGAGACGTTGATTTGTGAAATAAATTTTTCATCGGATTTTTGAAAAGAACTTGCAACTACCGAATTATTTCCTAACACCTAGCCTCTGTTATTGTTACTGAAAATTCTATTTTACGAATATGATTTGGTGTGCGAGTTTAAATTTTACCGCGTTGTGCGCAACTGCGCGGAAGTTTTCTGAGCATCAGTTGGTAACTCAGAAGGGTTATCATCGCAGCGTATTTTTTATGTGTTTGTGTGTGCGTGATTTCGCACGAGAGAGAGAGAAATTACTTGGACGCACAGTTATAGTTTTACCAGGAAATGCACACAGTGCTCTCTCTCTCTCTCTCCGAAAATTGGAGTACTTTTGTGTGTGCACCTTACTTATTATTGACAAGTCTAAATTCAAATATGGCGCCGAGTGTTTACGACAACTGGTCGTAGTAAGTGGTAAATCGTGGTCGTGTGGTCAGCACGCGTGATTAAATTAATTCCAAGTGATTGCTGTATATATTGCCAGTTTAGTGATACTCTAAAATTCTACATAACCTCAAAACTACCATAAAATTCCTTGGCTTCTCACGGATAAATCAGTAAATATATTTTTCGCAAAAGTTAAGTGAAGTGTGTGTTCGTGAATTGCCCAATATAACTGCATAAACTTGGATTTTCTTAGCTGCATCATCTTACAGGATTTTTTTCCGGGATTCCAGTGTTTCCCAGGTTGTGAGGGAGATAAGAATCGTGAGTACACAGATT
This sequence comes from Macrocentrus cingulum, assembly GCA_002156465.1. Classification (NCBI taxonomy): domain Eukaryota; kingdom Metazoa; phylum Arthropoda; class Insecta; order Hymenoptera; family Braconidae; genus Macrocentrus; species Macrocentrus cingulum. Next base: position 2,915 of record MVJL01006217.1, on the reverse strand, counting down.
TTTTTATCATCTCCAGATTTGTGTATAGTCAACGAGAAGCAGAAGCTGAGCTTATCGATCGCGCGGCCTAAATTTGCCGGAGGTCAATGGACGTCCTCTGCCTTCATCCCGAAGGACTTGACAGTTGCCGACGGCCATTTTTCTTTAGCGCTTTTTTTTGCATCTTTATTTCTCGCTCATTCCTTCGCCCCGGCCGATTACGTGAATTGAGTTACATAAAGTGCTGCACCTGCAACAACTATTATGATCGTGCGATACAATCAAGCAGTCCAGGATGAACTCGTCCTTTGCGTCGCGAATCAATAATTGGTATTCGTGAGGGAATCAATTGTGCCACGGAATACAAAAGGTTTTTTTTTTTTATATATTATACAGCCTAGTAAGCATTCTGATTAATTTTTTTATCTCCCCCCTCAACTGATGTAATTATCTCACTGAGCGATTGATAAGCCAAGATTTCCTCTGCTCGTATTTCACGATAATAGGTAATACTAGCCCTGTCGTGCGTCTTTCAACTGAAAAATTAGCTAATGAAGGCGCAGTTTCTTGGCCGCAATCTCGTTAGCAGTTGTCGCAGTTATTCTGTGACAAAGTTTTATCAGATTTCATTGGGCCGTTAATTGGAAAATGTCCTTGCAAGTTGACCCACTAATTGAAGCATAATTTGGTTCGTAATGTCCGGCATTCTGTAAATCAACTACTCGGCTATTTATTTTATACACTTGTAACGAATTTATGCAGCAAACTACCGCGTAAATTTTACAATTAAAAAAAATTATACATTTATACAGCAACTGATGATCTTGGGGGAAAACTGGTTTTCTCCGCGTGCAACGGGCTCTGTCTTTAAAACTGTAAATGTCTCAAGGTAGAAATTATTTATCACACTTACATCAATCTCTAAGCGATCAATTTGCCAGACCATTTTGTCAGGCGCTATTATCCAATAATTTCTCGTCGCGTATACCTGCTCGGAAGTCGTGCGTTGCTTGATTCCGTGACTACAATAAATATAAAATGATTCAGAAGAGGAGTTTGACGCTATAACCCACGCACGGACTTCAATCCGGTGTCTATGCCGAGGTTCTCAAGTATTTCCGGTCGTTCGCCTCGCTATACACCTGATAGCTCATGTGTGTCTACCTATTTTACTTGTCTAACTTGATTGATACTCCAATCGAGTCTGCAAAAGTATCAACGATTCTTCTCTTGTTTTGCGGGGGATATGCGCGGGTATTCTGCTTTCTGCACTCGTACACATCGGCAGCAGAGAGACGTGTTATTCTTAAAAAAAAGCCGTCAGAGGAATTTTTTGCCGCGAAAAATTGGTTCAATTTTCTTTACGTCCTTGAGCATGAAAATTGACTCCATTGTTGTATCTGTTCGTTGAACTCGCTGTTGTTGTGCTCGAGCGGAAGTTGAAAGGTGCAAACTTTTTTTTGTTGGGACATTCCTCGGCACTGGCTGTCGCGATACACTATCTTACTCTTCCTTCAGGGAGCAATACGGTTAGCTGGTCTATACTGTCTTGGCGTATCAGTTGCCAGTGTCTGGTATATGTGTAAACATGTATACATAAAGCTGACTTTTATGTATAACGACCTTTATTGTATATGAGGGGAATATCATCAAATAGTGCCTGGGCGTAAAAGCATTTAGGATTCATTTCCCACCTCGTCGTAATTTTCTCTAGCCTTGTCTGCACGGAAATTGAGATAAACTCAATAACCTTCTCTCGTGATTGCACAATCGATTTTGTCCTGGCGTCAATGACAAATACTTGCTCGTGACTATACTATCCGAGTGAGTTTTAGTTGGATATCTTAGAAATCTAACGATTGCAGCCGTCCTCATGGCGCGACTTTTAGAAAATTTTGGTATTTTTTGACTCAGCTCGTCGAACTAATTCACTGCGGGAAAAATTAGTTTACGGATTAAGCAGCTAGGTTTTTTGCATTCAGCGTGGAAAAATACGTCTAAATTCATCGCTTCTAATAGTGTACAGCCTCGACAACCGATTAAGCCGGCCGAAAAACCAAGAATTTCAGTGATTTTTTATTATTACCGCGGGAAAAATTTGTCTACGGATTAAGCCGGCCGACTATATGCATTTATCGTGAAAAAATACATCTAGATTTGTCGGTCCTAATTCACCGGGGGAAAAATTGCTCTACCGATTAAGCCGGTCGGTTGTTTGCATTCAGCGTGAAAAAATACGTCTAGATTCGTCGGTCCTAGTAGTCTAAGGTCTCAACAACCGATTAAGCCGGCCGAAAAACCGCGAATTTTAGTGATTTTCTGATATCACCGGGGGAAAAATTGCTCTACCGATTAAGCCGGTCGGTTGTTTGCATTCAGCTGATTTTCTGATATCACCGGGGGAAAAATTGCTCTACCGATTAAGCCGGTCGGTTGTTTGCATTCAGCTTGAAAAAATACGTCTAGATTCGTCGGTCCTAGTAGTCTAAGGCCTCAACAACCGATTAAGCCGGCCGAAAAACCGCGAATTTTAGCGATTTTTCAATTCCACCGGGGGAAAAATTGCTCTACCGATTAAGCCGGTCGTAAAAAATACGTCTAGATTCGTCGGTCCTAGTAGTCTAAGGCCTCAACAACCGATTAAGCAGGCCGAAAAACCGCGAATTTTAGCGATTTTTCAATTCCACCGGGGGAAAAATTGCTCTACCGATTAAGCCGGTCGGTTGTTTGCATTCAGCGTGAAAAAATACGTCTAGATTCGTCGGTCCTAGTAGTCTTTTAGCGATTTTTCAATTCCACCGGGGGAAAAATTGCTCTACCGATTAAGCCGGTCGGTTGTTTGCATTCAGCGTGAAAAAATACGTCTAGATTCGTCGGCCCTAGTAGTCTAAGGCCTCAACAACCGATTAAGCCGGCCGAAAAACCGCGAATTTTAG
>MVJL01006214.1:0-11906 GCA_002156465.1 Macrocentrus cingulum | reverse complement strand
GCAGCTGTAAGAAAATCCCTTCAGACTGTCCCATCAATTTTAATTCATTGATTTTTATCTATAAATTGCTGCCAAAATGACTACAATTTTTTTTCAGTAGTAAAAAAATATAAAAAATAATAATGACCGAGTAAGACATAAATTTTAGTTTTTCTAACCGAGCAGTCTTTATGACTACAATTTTTTTTCAGTAGTAAAAAAATATAAAAAATAATAATGACCGAGTAAGACATAAATTTTAGTTTTTCTAACCGAGCAGTCTTGCAACATCAGCTCTTTACAACGGTTAAATAATAAAAATTCAAGTCTGTACCCACTCGTAAATGAGACAAGTGTGTTGAACGTAAAAAAAATCAGGGAATATGCAAAGGATCGAGTTAAAATCGTAGTGGTCGCGCTGGTTGCGGCGGCGGCTCATCGTCATCGCTCGGCTGTCACGCGCGTGGCTCAGCGAGTAGTGAGGGTTAAATTGGCCCGCTGTGACGTCACAGGCCGCCATTTTGGCGGGTGACGTAAGCGCTGGGAGAGCGGCAGGAGGATGACTCGCTCGTCGACGGGCATACACGCGTATTCTACCTACAGAGAAAAGCCGTCTCTTGCACCAAGTGTATATGCACATGTTTTCCCGCATCAAGTCGTGGGCGCACTCGCTGTACTTGAGCTTGCGCGCCTCCCAACTGCGGCTATCGCTCGTCAACAAGCCACTAAACGTCAGTTTTATTGCTCCGCGATATCAAAAATTCCACACGTTGGATTTTTTACAACGCAATTTTGACATTTTTTTCCTCACTTGTTGTCAATGAATCGCACACTATCTACAGTGGCCATTGATGTAACGCCTTGTTTGCCTGATATTTCATGTCATTCATTCAATTTGACATGTCAAAAAAATTTTAAATGTCGAAAAAATATTATTTTTAATTTTTTTTTCGAATTTAAACGTGAAAAAAAAAAATACTTCAACACTTGAAAACAATTGATAAATAAAAATTGGCATTCCAAATTAAAAATTAAATTTTCTACCCTATACTAGAAAAACATTCAATTATCCAATATAATTAAATATGAAGAAAAAAAATCTTGAAAAACTAGAAAATTAATTAAAAGATCTCATCTCTAAACCATTTCACTTTATCCCATCAAAATTTCCAAACTAATTTGTGCAATTACAATTAATTAAAAACTTTAGATTGAGTATCAATCAATTTTGGATTAAAACTGGAAAATAAAAAAAAAATTGAGGATGAAAAAAAAAAATTTGCCATTTCCTTTCAACCGGAGATAAATGAATTTGAAATGATGAAAAAAAAAATGCGAGAGAGGATAAAGGGGGTAGATTTTCACGCTGCCAAGTAACTTCCCTCAAGGTTAGCCAATGAGGGTATGGAAGATGTCGTGAGCAGGTCAAACTCCATTATTATCAAGAATCTGCACTCGCTCGATAAGACTCCCCTGAGTAAACTAAATTAATAATTGGTCCATCACCCAGCAAACAGTTAGACTCACTGACCCACACTGGCATCGCGGCTGCAGGCCACTCAGAGTGGCGATTGATTGGCCTATCATTATCAGCAGAGGCAGCCAACGTCTTTGTACGCTCTGACCGAGCTCCGCCAACCCCAACAACCCTCCATTGTTCTCGCTGTCATTGTCGAACGATTCAATATCAGTTAAGGTATAAGGAAATTTGTTCAGTCACGATAACCAGACTCTGCCCGACCTCTACGCACGCCAAATTATTACTTTATCGTCAATTAATTAATTAATTCATACATACATACATGCAACTTGCCTAAACGACATTTTTTAATGTTAAAATAATTTTTGTTTTTCCCTTAAATACCGGAAAAAATAAAAATAGACAAGAAAAAACACTTGAAAAATAAAAAAAAAAAAATTCCCTGTCGAAAAATATTAATTATAAAATTTTCTGGAAAAAAATCACAAATGTTTTCATAAATAATTGAACTGAATAAAAAAAAAAATTTCGCTTTAAATAAACAATTTCGTGATAATAAAATCGTTGTGGAATAAATTCAAAAAATACATTTTCATATAACAGAAAGTAATAATAAAAAAATATCGTTTCTAGTTGCAATCAATAGCCTAGCGAGGGAATCACTAGCACCAGAGAGGTCGAAGTCCTCAATAGCATCGCAGATGTAGGCATGAAACCGATGGGATTGATCAAACGAGGAATGGAGCAAGACAAGCGAGTTGGCACAGCGTGTGTCAACGCAAACATTGGCCAATTATCGAGAAATTCACTAGAAAAAAATGTAATTTATATTCAACAAAACTCACGACTATTTTTAAACTCTTTAAAAATAACTCTTAAAAATCCTTACTCTCATTTCCATTCGAAAAAAAAAAAATTTCATCATTTATAATTATCCATTTAAAATCAATAAAATACAAGAAATTTTACGAGTAAAAAAATTATTAAGTAATTTTTAAAAAATCTAGAGATTTTTTTTCTGCGTTTTTACATGTTCTAAATGAAAATAAGATGAGCAATTGATGAATGACAAAGCAAAAACTACCCATCCCCGTAATATATATAGCATGAGCAAGGAGGAGAGTAATAGCCGCCTACGTAGCCTGGCAGTATTAACTTTCGGTCCGATGTTTGGTCGGGAAAAGCTTGAGTTACGTCAGCATGAAATCCGCCCAATGTGCGTGGGACTATATACCTACATAGTGCGTCATTATAGCTACTATATCCGGGTATAAGTATATATATACTGCACAAAAAAAGGAGAAAAAAAACAGTTTATTTTCCTACTGCGATTTTTCTAGTGTTGATAACAGTGCCGATTTGTCAAGAGGGTCCGAAAAGTGTCTTCTGAAATACCTGGATATATTTCAAACTTGTATCACCCTATAATACATAGAAAACCATTAAATAAATTTTTTCAGCCTCATTTATGTGTGTTTTTCAGACAAAAATGCAATTGGAAATGATGAAGATGAATTGAAGACAATAAATATCTTGTGAGGGGCGCACAATGAGCATCATGTTGGTCACTGCTGCTTGACGTCATCCTAGCCTAAGCGCGAGAGTGCTCGATAGTAATGGAATTTTGGAATGTCGATCGATGCAACACCACGTATTTCGTAAAATACATTCTTCTGGTCACTTGTATTCTAGACGAAAATTTTTATTTCATCGGTATAAACAAACGTTTTTTTTTTAATATTCAATTAACAACACGAGAAAAATAATTTTTCAAATTGAAAAATCTGTCTACCCTGTCAACTAAATACAAAAATTTTTTTTTAAACAGCAAATAAATATTTTAATTCATTATTAAAAAATTTTAATTCATAAAAGTATTTTTATCTTGGTATTTCTAACATCTTAAAACATAAAATCCCGAGAATCACGTTGGTCTATGTCTTCGTAGAACGAAGAAGTGGGCGTGCAACGTCGTGAATTTCCAATTAGCAAATGCAGTATGACAATTTTAACACTTATAAATCATATTATTCAAGTGGGCAATTGAAATTGAAGTCATTTTATCGTGCAATATAAATACAAACCGCAAAACACAAGAGATAAACAATCTATAATATACTTTGCATACATAACTATATTAAAATTAAATATTTATCGCCTTAAAAAGTATTTTATCCGGATTTAACACATCGAAGATTGATCCAAGATAACCTGAGAATAACACAAATCCAGTAAACTCATGCAATTTGTCAAGAAAATAGGATTGAGAAGCAAAAGTTGTCGCGATATTTGAGTATAATAAACACTTTTAACTCGATAGTTTACCCTGTAATAGATTCATTGCCATCACTGATCGATCTGCTACTCTATATCCGACCTAGATGCAATATCAAACGTCTTCTCGTGAGAATTTCAGCTCAATTGTCTACTAGGATGCAGATTAACGACGACAATACGCAGGTTTACTGCACTCTATTGATGAAAACTCATCTAAAAAAATATTTTATCGACTTTTTTCAATCAGAAAATGAGTAAAAAAATTTTTTTTTCTACCTGAATACATGAATAATTGTCAATAAAAAGTATATAGATTAGAAAAATAGATTAAAAATTTTTTAACAATCAGTTTTCCAATAGAAATTCGTGTGGAAAATGGTATAAAAGCAAAGTTCACGCTGTGTCTGACCAAATTTAACTGTATTACTACTGCTGGTCCCTCGACAAAATCCTCCAACATATAGCGTATATCCTCGACCACTACAATTACTGCGGATGGTAAGTTTTCAAGTAGAATGACGACAGAATTGCATAGCGGAGCATTCGCCGATCATTATCGTGAGGTTTTTCCCACTGAATGCAGTCCAGACATGCTTTCTTATCTTTCCGAGACTAATAGGCTATGCTAAAGTCAGATAAGTAGAACAATTTAATCGGGGACAAGGTGAAAAAATTTTAATGACATGAAAAAACATTAAATAAACCTCTAGACAGCTTAAAAAAATTGTCTTCAATTCCTGCCACGTGAAAGAATTTATTTGCAAATCACGCGAGGTAAAAAAATTTTTTTTTCACTTGGTTTTTTGACAATATAATTGTTTTTTCTAATTAATTTAATGAAATAATGAATATTAGGCTGAACGACGCAATTAGTTTTCGGCGGGATATGTAGGTCGTTCGTTTCCTGGAGTTGATTAGTCATCAATAATTCGAGCACATGTATATAGATACTCATAGCCTTGTGCTAATTATTATTATTAATGACCTTCGCAGCCGAGCAAGGAGATAAAATATGAAAAAAAAAAAAATTTTTTATCACCCTCGTGGGGCATGTGTGCGTGTGTGGATTTTTTGACGCTCAAAATGTGCGCGAGCGTATTTTTTCTAATTTATTAGACATGCATAGTTTTTTTTTGTGTCTTCAAAAATAAAAAAAAAAGAGAAATTGGGTTAAACTTCACGTTGCCAAGAGTCGTGGCGGCGTCGTCCAAAGGTCCAAAAGAACGCCTTCGAGATACGTCGCGTCGTCGGGTAAAAATACTTTGACGACTTATCGATCTTTAGAACTCTTATATGCTCGTCCTCTCTTTCTCTCTTGCTCACACACTCCTTCCCCAAGCTTGATTTAGTCGTCTCTCTATTATCTTAATTGATTATCCTTGAAGTATAAATAAAAGTCTGAATAATCTGATTTTTAGGAGAGAAAAAAAAATTTTTTAACATTTTTTTTTTTTTAAATCCTACTAAGTAATACATGCTTCAAATAATATTTTCCTCAAAATATCAATTTTTTCATATACAGAGGCAAATAAAATGTGGAAAAGCCTTTTATAATAATAATATTATAAGAGACAATAAAAAAAACGGAATAATAGAGTTGGCTTTGTGTCAGATTTAACGGGAATTGATCGGGCGATTTCGCAAAACGTTGCACGAGTAACCAAGGAAGGAAGGCAAAAGTTCGATGCAGAAAATGCCTATAAGTAGCGTAAAAATGGGCAGAATGAGAGAGACAAAGGATGGAAGGCGATATCCTCGTCCTCGACATGCCAGAGAGTCATTGCCGCTCGCTTTCCACGCGGCCCCTCACCGCCTCCCTCGAGGAATCATGTTTTATTACAGACGAAGGACACGTACGACCACACGCACACTCGTATCCCTCGTCGAGTCTTTTCATCATCACGCTATACGAATAAGGTCGCAAGCGGCGCACGTACGTACGCATTAGCGCTGGGATTCCACGAAACGCATACACGACTCCACACCCTCGTCGTCGACCCCCTCCCGTAAGAGTGGGTGCCGTATCGCACGTCGAGACGCTCCCTCTCTTCATATATACGCGCCCAGTGGTTCCCAAAATGTGTGTCACGCCGAGAAATACAATTTTCCTATTTTATTTTCACTTTGATAGCCCTTCAAAATCACAATTCCATCCTCAACCAACGAGTACCAATGTTTTTTCTTCCAATATAAATTCGAGTTTTATGTAAAAGAATTTTTTTTAAATGTGTTGAGGGAGGAAAATTTTATTTTTGGCTCGTTATTAACTGATGAGTAGACAGGGGACAATTAAAATAACTCAGAAAAGTCGAATTTTATCGAGTTAGTGAAATGGAAGTTTTGGGTTGAAAAAAAAAGATTTAGGTATTGGAATATAGAATGTGGTAAATATATATCTATTGATCGTTCATTCATGCTGGCCTTTCTGGTTGCGTTTACCCCTCAACGGGTGTATTATATCTAAAGCTCCTCGTTGACGTTGCTCTACGGGCGCAGGCCTGCCAACCTCTATCCATTGCAACTTATCACACGTGGCGCTAGAGACTCACGTATGCCAACCTTTGCCTACGCGAGGAAATTCACCATCGAATCTTATACCTTATAAATTCAAACTTGATCATCCTTTTTTCAATTTTCCGGGCAATAAAATATTCCCCCGTTCGCCAAGCATTCTCAAAACATGGTTTAGTAATAGATTTACGATAAATCTAATTATTTGATTTAAAAATAACAGATTAAACTCTGTTTTTTCTAGTTAAAAAATTTTTCAAGTAGTATAACCTGTGTTTAGTCAGCCAAAAAATAATTTTCTCATTTGGGAATTGAAAAAAAAAAAATAACTTCAGTGGATTTTTCACGACTAAAAAACTGTTTGAACTTGAAAATTTTTTTTTTTTTTTTTGAGTAGAAAAATCTATGTTAGGTTAGCTAAAAAAATTATTTTTTTTTTATTAAAAATAGATAAATCGAAAAAATCCACTTCTCAAGGTGGATTTTCCTCGACAAAAACTTATTCAAACTAAAAATTCGGGTTTTTTAAGTAGTATAACCTATGTTAGGTCAGCCAAAAAATTTTTTTCTACTTTTTCTCTGACTAAAAATTTTTTTAACTCAAAATTTTAAGCTTCAGATAAATTTAAAGTCTTTGAAAATTTAATAAATTTAATTAAAAAATAGAATAAGAAATTTGGTAATTAGTTGACGGTGATAAAAAAGGATTTTTACAGTAAAAAAAAAAATAATATTTAAAATTTATACAATAAAAGTGGATGAAAAAAGTGTCCTAGCAGTACATTCACCTCAAAACTACTGCAGGAAGAATTTAATGAAGACCTATAAATACGTCAGCAGTTAAATAAATTCCCGTTAGTATCGTCGTCGCGAGGCAGTGAAAATTAAAACCCGTATGAATGCAGTATTTACGATAATAGTCCACATATATACACATAAACATACAGACATTAAAAAAGCCACAATCTATAAACTTATCCTGATATATAATTTAAAAACTTGATTGGCCGTCACTAATTAACTCGTGTGGGTTATTAATTAGACAAGAGGAATTTATCTGGGCAGCTTGACGACCGCGTATCGATATCAGATAAATATCTATACTATACTGAGCCAAAGTCCATCTATTTTTTTCATTACATCCAACTCGAATTATAGACTTTAAACAAAAAAATTCGTTTGCACTAGCTCGCGCCGCGCAGAAGTAGTTTCCAATATCTCCGATAAAACTTGGCATACATCAAACGAAATAAAAAAAAAGTTATAAATAAAACGTAAATAATATAACGAGAAACCTCTAAAATAAATATGACACTCGCGTGGTGCCTCATACGTGGACAAATTCTAGGGGGTCAAGCCGATGCACAAGCGCAGACAGTAATTGCCAATATATATTAAGTCACTTAACCTCCTTCATTGTTGTCAATAAAAAAAAAAATCTTAAATCATCAATTCATTATTTTTATCACCAGATACTAATTTCACGTTCATTAAATCCTTAATTTACCAAACATCCTAGTTCTCTTTACTACCTCTTTTAAAAAAATATTTAAAATGTAGTTGAGAAAAAAAACTAAATTAAATCCCATTTTTGGAAAAATTTTTAATTTCAAATCTAAAGCATCATTATCTTTTTAAAAATTATTAATTCATCAAAAAATTATTCAAAATAATGGACTTTTAATGTCACTAAATCACACATTTACATTTGACTTAAAAATGATTTTTTTCAGTTGCAATTTTGACTAAAAAAAAATAATCTACTGTTTTTTTTTTTTTTTGAAAAACAAAAAAACTATCAATTTTTACTAACAATTAAAAATTGTGCGATAGTAAGAATAATTGAAAACATCTATTTAAAAAATCAATAATGGAAAAAAATTATTATTTAATTTTTTCATCTACGAAATTAAATATTTTCAGATTAGACAGAAAATTTCCTGGGCTACAGCTCTAGCGGAGACGCCTGGCAATATTTGTATACGCCCTCACAGAGAGGTTAGGAAAATCTGGCTACAAAAATTTTTTTTTTTAAAAATCACATTACCAAAAAAAAAATCAATTTTAAACTCACTTTTTAATAAAACTTCCCAAAACCATTTTTTCAGCAAAAGATCCACGACTACGCCCATCATAGTGCTTGCTAAGACCCAACTGTTTACCACCCCGAAAAGGAGGCATTCAAATGACGATAAAAATAATAACTAAATGATGGAAAAAAATGTATAAAAAATCGTAAGAAACAAAGTATGTAGCGACTGAAAAGACAACTGAAGTAAAATAATCGGCCTGGTTTCACATCTAATTCCACAACTCCCCTTCCAACCTCTCTAATTTATCCCATCACCGTAATCCAATTGTCAAACGGCACACAAGCTGTCAATACGCTGAAAATGTCATCAGTCGTGTGCGGGAAAGATATCGTGAAAAGTCATCAACATCATCATCAGTGGGCGAATTAATAAATATAATTCCACAAGGTGAGTCAAAAAAAAACAAGAGGCTTGAATAAAAATATTAAAAATGATGAAATAAAATAATCGAGACGTTTGCACTCAGGTGGCACTCACCTCTAGAGGGAGGCAGGGGCTGGATGCGGCCATGTTCCTACATGCGTTCGAGCTTATGCCCTGCTGGCGATCCCCGCGCCCACCCCCAACACTTTCCTACCCCTATCACAAGCACTATCCTGTGTGTCAACACCTCCTCGTGCAGGAGACACGCTGTCGGGGAACGATGTCTCGTCCTCGTCGTCGGTATCAACCTGGTTAACCAGCTTATTGGCCTCCTGGCATGTTTGCGACACTTCAACCACCACTGTACCAACGGGGCATAACATTCGAGCCCTATTCTCCGCACAGTCGACACCAGCCACGTTTTCGCCGCCACAATATCACCGCCCAATTTCGCCCTTTAAATCCCTACTTTCATCATTTCGTGCCACATCACTCTGCCGATTCTGGCTGTTGATTTTTTTTTTTTTACTTATTTCCTTTAAAACTAATTCAAAAACTTGGCCTATCACTTGGTCACCAGCAACACACTTGTTTCGGCCCGCTTGATGAGCGTTTTGTCCGCTCGCAGAAGTCACTCACTACCTACGCGAGCATCGAGCTCGTGGCCACAGCGGGACGGTCGCTCGACTACGTTTTCTCCTTCAATTTCCTTCCCCTTCTCCATTGCCACCATGGACAATTTTACCCCCCTGAGCTCTGCCGGCTTTGCCTGTCTTACTTTTACCAGTGCAACGTCGAGCACATCCCGGGCGACCTCTCTCTCACTGCTCCCGCGACCAAACGACCAGAACTCAGGGACGTAACATCTCAGGGCCCCTCTTTCACACTGCATTGAGTTACTCTACTTGCTAAAAAAAAACACCCCCATTAACATTTATTTTTAATTGTCTAACAGAAAAAAAATTATTACTATTTTTTCAAACACTGAAACTTTTATTGTCACGGCTATTCCGAGTAATTTTACCGAAAATTTATCTAAATAATTTGTTAAACAGTTGTTTTTTAATTAATATAATTATTTTAAAATATTTATAAGAGTGTAATACTATTTAATTAGCCAGGGGAAATTTTTTTTATAAAGAAATTTAAATAATTCCCGCGGTTTTAATGCCGAGTTTTCCGCGAAAATCACCAGATGCCAGCAGAGAACAGTCAGGAAGGATGTATTAGTGGGGTATTGCTCCTGTAAGTGAGGCTGCAGTGTGTTGGGTGTGTGTGAAAAGTGATTGCGGGGGGTTGGGTTTGTGAGACATGCGCCCGTGGAAAAATGCGAGTCCAGCTGCGAAACATAGGAGCGTAAAGGCGTGCCACGTGGCCCCGGGGACGTTTTTCCACGCTCTGCGCGACGACGACGAATAACTACTGCTACTCATATAGGGGGGAAAAAATTCCTCCGCATTAGCTCGTCCATCCGCCATTAAATGTTTCGATCGTTGGATTATAAATATTCACGGCTAATCGGCTCCGAAAAATTTGTCTATTAAGAATTCATCGCGACTGTCTGACGTGACGCTGAGACTTTTTACTGATGGCGTGAGGGAGATTGGATAGGCGGGGTAAAAAATTCGAGCGACGGCTTTTAAGATGCGACAGGGGCGTGTGTGTTTGAGTGTATACAATAGGTGTACACAGCCTCGGGTTTCTGGGTTCGGTGCGAACCGAACTTTGGAAAGGCTGGAACGGGCGAATGTGGAACAGTAGGTCAGCGCACTCGGTGACCCCCGTGGCCTACCCCTCGCTCACCCAACCCCCTTTTGCTTCATCCGGCTATAGACACGCTCTCTGTCTCCCTGCCTTGCGGCCTTTCATTCCAGATAGCAGTCTCTCTCCGTGCACATTCTTCGCCATGCGCCCTTTTACCAATTGCCCTCTGCGTTTACATTGACTTATCATAGCAATGCAATATTGTTATACTTGCACACGCTCATTTGCCTCCATTCACCTGTGAGCTCGACGGCTAATCCGGTGTTTTGTCAATCGGCTCGGATTTTTTGTATTTATACGATTTTTAATTTTAAAAAATAACATTTTCCTACATTTTTTAGATTTAAATCTAAATTTTCAATCGTTAAAAATAGAAAAAAAATGATAGAAATATTTTAAACTTTGTAAGTAAAATATCTAGGCTATTACTGGTATTTTAAACGTGACTTTTATGTGAGCAAAAAATTTCTTGAAACACGATCTGATAACAAATGTCGACAGAAAATTATAAAACAAAAGTGCTAAAAGTGTATTTTCACTCATGCTATATCGTAACAAACTATAAAAATAAAAATCAAATTAACAAATATTTTTAGGTAGATTTCATAAATCTAACCCAAGCTTGTCATCACGATAGCTGCCAAAGTCATCAACCGATCTTGATGAATTTGTATAGGATTATTATTTGGGTCACTGCCATGAACGAGTTCGAATTTGAGCCAAATCGGTCGGTTAGTTTAGAAATGGTGACCATTTAAAATTTCGAAAATCGTTAAACACGCTATTATCGTGACTTCATTTCGGAATAGCTTGCGAATGATAACAGATAGCTCATTTTTTTAAGTAGCATCTGGTAGCTTACGAAATTATCTGTAAAATGACCTACTACATTTTGATTTTTCTGCATTTTTGATCGTTTTTAATGTAGATTAAACCTATACAAATGAAATCTACCCGCATCTACATCTCGGGTGAGGCTGAATGGCGTTTTTTATTTTTTAGGGGTGTTCCACCGGGGTGGAATTTCCATAATTTCTTAATTATGTAAATAAATAGTTGAAAATGCTTGGAGGACCTATCCACACGATGTGGACAGTCAAATATGGTAGCAGATATTTTTTATATTGATTTTAATCAATTTTCTATTTTTTTAGTTGAAAATGCTTGGAGGACCTATCCACACGATGTGGACAGTCAAATATGGTAGCAGATATTTTTTATATTGATTTTAATCAATTTTCTATTTTTAGGGGTGTTCTACCCGCGTGGAATTTTGATGATTTTTTAATTATGTAAATAATTAGTTGAAAATGATTGGAGGACCTATCCACACGATGTGGACAGTCGAATATGGTAGCAGAATTTTTTAATGACGATTTTAATTGATTTTCTATTTTTTGGGGGTGTTCCACCCGCGTGGAATTTTGACAATTTTTTAA
>MVJL01006212.1:0-126951 GCA_002156465.1 Macrocentrus cingulum | reverse complement strand
CCCCCCCCCCCTTGCTCAAGAAAATGGAAAAGCAAAAATTTTAATGGACACAAATTTGTTGAAAAAAAAATTTTTTTAAGAAACTCGATATTGATGGTAAGTTTTTTGAGTGTTTTATGTTGAATAGTTTCGACACGCACGTGTTTTGTTGATGCACTTGACGGATTTCACTAAATTGTACGCTTTTTTTTTTATGTACGTTGTTTTATGTTGAATAGTTTCGACACGCACGTGTTTTGTTGATGCACTTGACGGATTTCACTAAATTGTACGCTTTTTTTTTTATGTACGTGATGGGGATTTTTTTGTAAGGATTCTTTTGGGGAGTGTTTTTTTTTTTTTTTTTTTTTTTTGTTTTTATGACGGGGGTTTGTGGTCATTTTCTTCTTGCTTTTTCAAACACTTTCAGGAACAAAATGCCGACGACGATATGCGCGACAATAATAAGAAATTCTGATGTGTATATACGCGACAGCTGCATTCAGCGAGAAATTTCTCACGTTTCACCAGATGCGCTTATATAGTTACTTTAATTATTTTATTCATTTTCTTTTCCTGGGTAATTGTCTATAGTTTTTATTTTCTTTTATTTCCCCCCTTTTGAGTTAGTGGGTGGAAATTTAATCTCTGAGAGTGTCAACGACAGTTATTAAATTGTTTTTTTTTCTAATGTTATTATTTTTAAGCTACTAAAGTTTAGTGAAATGAATTCATTTCCCCTAATTTTTGGTAAAAAAAAATTTTTTATTTCAAATATAATTTTTCAAATTTTGTTTATCGCAGGATCAGAATGACAAAGTGGGTCGTTATTTGGCTACTTTTGTATTTTTTCATCAAAACTAACTATTTGAGGATATTTAATGGAGAAAAAAAAATTAATTTTCAAATAAAATTTCTAAAGACGTTATATACATAGATACCCCTTAGAAGACTCACAATTTTCGTAATTTTTTCAGTTTTTTTGTGATAACTCGGAAAATACGCGTGATAGCGAAAAATGTTATAAAAGCTAAATGATTGGGAGTTTAAATATCTACAAAAAACGTGAGATAAATTTTTTTGTAACTGTCATGAATTTTGAGATATTATCGATTTTTGAAAATTCTTATTTTTCAAAATATCTCGAAAACGCAACAAAATAACAAAAAAATTTACTCTATATGTTTTGTAATAAATACAATCCCCTATCTTTTAAGTCCTATAACATTTTTCATTATTTCGCATAGTTATTGAGTTATCAGCGAAAAACCAAAAAAATCACAAAAACTTCGAAATTTTCAAGGGGTACCCCCTTTGACAAAAAAAATTTTATATATCTTTCAAGATTAAATGTTTTGTTTAAATAAAATAATTCTCCGTGCATAAAAATAACAGAAAAACTTTGACATCAATAAATATAGTAATAAATAAGTACATTATAAATTTTTTTCAATAATAATATCAAGAGAAAAATTTTTATTTGTCTTTTGCATGGATATACGTACTCTACCCGCTTTAAATATATATATAATCAATAATATAGCCAATCCAAGTATTAAATCGTTGTTCTGCCATCACAGATGCGACTGACATTGCGAAGGAGAGACAGCGCGAGCGATAGCAGAGGAATGTCGGGAGTGTGCGTGCTGCCAGCACGGATTTCACGGCGTATGCGGCTATACCCCAAGAAATTGCGAGAAAGACAATAACAATAGTAGTGTACATAGTCGCAATGGAATGTATATACACACAAAAACGATAAAAACTCAGGAATCCGAAAATCAATCAAATCACCTCTTATCTTATTTGATAAAACACTGTTACAATTGAAAAAAAAAATTTTTTTTTATCAATCAAAATGACCTCCTGGAACCTACGAAAAAATATATAAAAACCTAATGTCAAAAATATGTTGATAAATAATTTTAAAAAAATTTTTCAATAGAAAAAAAAAAGAGAAATCGTCATTGCGCGTGTTTTATCGCTCGGGTCGGTAATAACAGGGCACAAATTTGAAATTTTTCGCCTGTTTGTCGGCATAATAACAAATTATGTATATTCACAGCAGTATACACCCAACGATATTTTCACCGGAAATTTACCTTTAGCAACCAAACTGCTTATCACTCGCATCAATTTCCCAATCTCGCGTCATCACCGCCCTGCCGGGTGCTGATGGGAGAGTGTGAGGAAATAAACCGGAAAACATTCGTGGAATTAATAAGTACGCGCGCGCAAGTATAAAACGCGCAACGAAACGTCGCTGATCGATGGAGAAAAAGAAATGAAGAGACATAAAAATCTTTCGTTTTTTTTTTCTTTTCGCCTCTTTCACCAGAGAGCCGTGTATACGACCCGAAGACCCTCTAGCAGTTTTTCATTGCGCCCCCACTCATGGGCCAACTGTAGCAGTGCGAGAGAGCTTGTACTTGTTTTTCTCCTTCCGCATTTGTGCCTTTGCTTCTTGGTTTACATATTTTTTCTTTTTTGTCTTCGCCTTCAAGGGGCGAAGCGTCGACATCCGCGCACACGCTGTTCGGGCAATTTTGAGTGATAAAAAAAAAAAGAAAACTCAAGGGCATACTGTTGAATATAGGATTTTTTTCCATGCAACGTATTTGTCGGAGTTTGAAAAAAAAAAAAAAAACGGAAAAGCCCATTTAACGTCCACTCTAAAAGGAATATCTGTGTATAGTCTACTCTAAGAGGCATTTACCACCCCACGTGACGTCTTTCCACGGGGGTTAACACCCTTATCAGATGGCTGATGTTCAGTTGAAGGCATCAATTGCAAACACGCAGGCGCAATTTAAATCAAAAAAATATTTATATCATTTTTATCGATAAAGAAAAAAATTCGAAAAATTTATTTCGTGCTCTGTTGTCATTTTTTTAATGATAAATGTGATGAAAAATTTTTTTATGTATATCATTTTTATCGATAAAGAAAAAAATTCGAAAAATTTATTTCGTGCTCTGTTGTCATTTTTTTAATGATAAATGTGATGAAAAATTTTTTTATGCACTGAAAGACATTTTGAGTAATTATCACCCCGGATAGGGGGGTAAAAATTCCTCAAATTACGAGTAAACCTGGGACGTTTTGACATAGATGAACTTTTCCCGGTTTTTAGTAAAAACTTATCCAAATTCCACTTCGTCCCCGGTTTACCCTGCATTGGGGGGTAATTTTTACTCAG
Source organism: Macrocentrus cingulum (assembly GCA_002156465.1). Taxonomy (NCBI): domain Eukaryota; kingdom Metazoa; phylum Arthropoda; class Insecta; order Hymenoptera; family Braconidae; genus Macrocentrus; species Macrocentrus cingulum. Next base: position 123,772 of record MVJL01006212.1, on the reverse strand, counting down.
AGGATTTCTCCGTGTGGGAAATATGTACGCGCGCGGCGCCATTCTCGATATATAGATAGAGACTCTGGCAGAGTTCGCACGCCACACTTGGGAAATATGTACGCGCGCGGCGCCATTCTCGATATATAGATAGAGACTCTGGCAGAGTTCGCACGCCACACGCGGTTTGATCTTAGATAACGTGCAACTAGGTTATACTCTTCGTTGCACCATTTGGTTTAATTGCCAGGCTAGAAAGAGAGCGTCGTGTACATATAACGTGATATATGTATAAGTATATGCGTGTACCATCATCATGATATAAAATATTATAGAGAAATTTTTTTATGACCAAATTATCATGTGAGCAAATGAGAAATAAAAATATATTTACGATTATTTCAACATTTTTGCATTAATTATAACCATTATGATAAAATTTTATAAAAAAAAAATTATTTTCCTATATAGAAAAAAAATTTCATTTTATTCAAACTAATAGCGAATTTATTTTGTTTATCATTTTTATTTTACTATATCATTTTCAAACGTTTTTTCACGAAAAAAGTCGATACAAAAACTTTTGTAGTTTTAAATATTGATATATCTTGAAAATTACTGGAAAAAAAATTTTTTCTCAAGAAACCTTTTTTCTAGAGAATTTTATTATCTATAAAAAAGGTTCTTAACAAAAATAGTCTAATTCAACGCTTTATCCAAGATATTGGCCTTTTTTTAGTTTCACACACATCACTCGATAATTTTATCATTATAATTCATTCGTATTATCATATTTTCCTTTAAATTATTTTAATTTTTTTAATAAACAATTTTTAAAATATTAATTTATAATTTTTTTGGTTAATTTCCATTGAAAATAATGGAAATTTTCATTTTTAAGATTAAAATTCGATGAAATAATTAATAAAAATAATAATAGTAGTAAAAAAAAATTTTTCACCCTTAAAAAAATAGTATTATTGTTGATTCAATGTATTAAACCCGTGATGCTTAACTTGTTTTATTTTTTAAAGGTTGAAAATTTTTTTTTTTTTTTCAAATAAATATTATACTATGGTTTTTTCTGATTAATTACAATCACACCGGCAACTGCACCCGAGTAATTGCTAATTAGTTGACGTAATACCGGTAACGAGGTATCTTGGCGCAGTTATCCCTAGCGAATCTCGTGTCCAAGCACATTGTGCTTCACGCTCCCTCGTGCGCTGTGCACATCGTGCACCTATGCTGCACGTCTCGCGATACATACAGGCGCTCTGATGCCCCGCCTCCCTCCGGCCTTCAATTATTTTTTTTTATAGTCACGAAAAAAAGGTGTCAGAGACCAGGGCAAAGGGTGAGTATACATGATGTGAGTAACACACGCTCGCAATGGCCAGTTGATCCAAGCGAGAGTCAGACCAGCGATATATGCGAGCCTTTCAAATGGAACCTATGGAAATTATGGTCGCTTAGAAATATCAACCTGACAATTTTCCTCCTTCGGATCCACCGATAATTCTAGTTTACAGGTTGTCATGTTGAAAAAATTTTATTTCGGATAAATACCCGTCAATTTTTTTTTTTAGATTAAATGTCAGTGGCGCTTCATCGGGTTTAGATGAAACTCGTTAGACAAACAAGTTTTACGCGTGATTATAGAGAAGAAAAAAAAAATTTTTTTTTTTTTTCGTTTTAAACGTTTGAAAAAATTTTTAACTGCCGTGTATTTATTAATTCGAGCTTTAAATACATGAAAAAAAAAAAACATGTTTTCGTAAAAAATTTCGGTATTTTTATAAAAAATCGAAAAAAAAAAAAGTTTTTTTGATGATATTCTACGAAATCTGTGTTTTTTTTTAGATTTTGTGCTTATTCCCCTATACGAGAAAATAAAATGATAGACCTAATCACAATGATTGTGACGAAAAAAAAATGTTTTTTTTGCATTATTAGACCATAGTTTGGTTCTATTGATCGATAATTTCGTTACGTTGCCGATTCTATTCACGATCTATCAGGCTTTTGTGACTGTTAACCACATTAGCCGCATTTATTCATCTAATTTGAGGTATTATTGAATGAATGCATCAACAAGAGATGACTAAATTCCACAATTTCAATCCAGTATACGTCTACAATATAAATACACATCAATAATTTCATTCAAAAACATTAATCATTCACAAAATCAAATTTTCCGATCAAAAAAACCCATCATTCGCTATACGTATTTAATCACCAAAAATAACTAAATTATCGAAAAATAAAATTATTCAACCCTAAAACCCAGCATCAATCATTAAATCCCTGAAAATTCATTTCGATTTTTTTAGAAAAATAATTTTCGGTCGTTAAATAAAAATTGTTTGAGTTTTTTTCCCATCCAAAAATGTACATACCTACATTTACTCTAATTCAACTCGATTTGTCCATTGACGCATTAAAATGCAAAAGAGAGATCGAGATAAAAAAAAAGAAAGAAAAGAAAAAAGGTGGAAAAAAACGACGATGCGGAATGGGTCGCGCGGTGTTTCGAAATGGGGGTTAATCCGGGCCTCGTGGCGGGACAAGAAAACCGTCAGAGAGAAGCGGCGAACCCATATCCCTAAAATGATCGACGATCCCCGACGAGGAGTGTGTGCGTTCAGTCGTCCGAGAGAGAGAGACACACACACACCTCGACTGTACTCGCCATCATCCTCTCAACGCGCGATCCTCCACGTTTCTCAGCAGACGCGACGCGACAGTGGTGCTCAACATGACCATTTATATTTCCACTCTATTCTACTCTCTGTATCGACAATTTTCGTACACTTGGCTGATGTCGACCACTGACATGAGCATCAGTTATAGTAGTATAGAGAATAACAACACACTACTGCCGAACTTTCCATAAGAAAAAGGAAGAGAAACAAGTTACGTGAGCGTGGTTAGTCCACGCGAGTCAAGGTCAGTGTTGATGAGACGAGAATTAATTAATTCGCTTAGCATTTCAAAATATAAGCCATAGAAAAAATTTTTTTAATCACTTTTTTTTTTTTTCTACTATTTCATTGTTTAACTTTGAAAAAGGCAACCTCTACTCAACAAAGCACGCAGGATTATACGTTTTTTTTTTTAACTAAGTTAAAAAAATCTAAGAAAAAAAATTTTTTAACTTCTAAGTATAATTCAATTTTTTTGTCATTATTTGTCGAAAAAAAAAATTTTTTTTTCAACGAAAAATTATCATTAATTTTAGATATTTACAATTAAAAAACAAGATTTAATAATTTTTTATGTTGATAAAAATTTTTATTAAATCAATTTTCAGCTTATAAAAATTTTTATAGAATGAAAAATTGTTATTAATTATAGATATGACGATAAAAAAATTTTTAATGGCTTTCATATACATTTATAATCTTTATATGAATTAAAAAAAAAATTATAACTTCGATTTTTAGATGACACACAATTTTTATAAACGCTAAAAATAATAAAATTCAAAAAAAAAAAAAAACAAAACAAAATTCCACATTAAACCTATTAATAACAACTACATATTTTAATTTCCCTAAAAACTCATAATTAAAAAATATTCAGCTTAATCTTATATACTAAAACCGCATTAAAAAGTAAGTGATTAAACAAACGTCAGTAGCCCTCCAAAAAAAAAAAAAACAAAAAACAAAAAACAATTTTAAATCATAGACATATCCAACACTGAAAACAAAAAAATCTTTCAACCGCAAACGACAAGAAATTAGGAAGCAAAAAAATTTCCATATTCAAACAAAATATGTATTGTTGACACTTGAAATAAAAATTCAGGTTACAATCAATACAATATATATTCCAAGAAAAAACGCCCGTTATAGAAAAAAAAACACGGTAATGTAAACAAAACGAAATTTCTTAGCGACATATAGAGGTCAATTTCTTAAAAACAAGAGCAACTATTATATTGCCCTCTATATGCCATAGCCTAAAACGGGAGAAAAACAAACACAATTTCTAAGAATTTGATCACTGTATCGTGGTCTAAGCTGGGTGCGTACATATGTAAATAAAATATGTACATGCTATACATACAAGACGTGAACGCGCGACAGAGGGCAAAGTTTTTTGTTTTGATTCCAGGAAAATATTGTAGAGAAAGAATATAATCAAATATGTATTTTCAGACAATTTAACCTAACATACAGCTTGAAAACTGTCTTCAAAAAATTATTACCATGTCAAAAATATTCATTTTGATGCGAAAAATGCCAACAATTGTGAGAACCCAACAAATAAAAAGAAATACGGTGCCCATACAATTCCTCGTGACACTTGTCATTAATATTGCACACTTTTTGATACAAATATAAAGTAAATCAGAGGTTATTTTGCGTGTGTCCGACATTAGGAGCCGACGAAAGGCCCGCGAGGGTGCAGATCGAAGGCCAAAAGAAAAGACGTGAAACGGAAAGACTTGACAGGGATTGGTATAGAGGAGAACTTTTCGAGAAGCTCGAACAACCATTGGTTCGAACCGGTTTCCTACTTCTCCTCGATACATCTACAAAGGAATGAGTCCTTCTGCATTTGCTGATCTGCAGATATTTTTTTTTCAACTCTCTGTTAAAACTGACCGCTGTGCGTATATATAGTCACGAAAAGTCGATACAAAACAGAAAAATACACAATTTTCTCTGGGGTTTATCTCTCTTGTTTGACCCCCGCCCCCCTAGACGACGATGAATCTGCATATGTAACGCGCGGCAACGCCGTTTCGTGTATATAGTAGTAGTAGTAGTAGTAAAAGTCGACGCAAGAGAAAGTTTCTAACCTCCTCTGACACATATTATGTTAGAGAAGGGAAAAAAAGTCAAAAGATGCTTATATTTAAATAGTCACAAAAATATTTAAATTTTCCTATAACAAATGTTTCAAGCCATTTTTCTTAGTCAATATATTCTAAAAAAAAAATTTCTTTCAAATTTCTTCGATATTTGTGTTTAAAAATTACTTAAATCAAAGTAAGAATGGTTATTTTCATTGTTTTAAACGTTTTAAAAATTTTAAAACAATTTTTCGCATTTTATCTTGCTAAAAATCACATAATAAAACCTAAAACCCTAGTTTAAAAACTTGAAATAATTAATTTCTAAAATATTTATCAAGAATACTGTCTTAAAATACTAAAAATCCCTATTTTTCAAAATATCTAAACAATAATTAAGTCATTTTTTAGTTCTAAAATCCACTGACAAAGCTGAAAATTCAATAACAAACATCGACAGATCACCAGCATCAAAACTGGGACATAAATGGAGGAAAAAACAAAATTTTTAAGAACATTCTGGTGTAAATTATGATTAAATCAAAATAGTAACTAAATATTTTCCCTAAATATACTAATTATAAAGTGGTGAAAATTAATTATTTGAATTAAAAAAATATATTATACAATTTAATACGCGCTACCTAGTATAAAAAATTAGAGTATTTTATCGTCATTTTAATTAAGAAAATTAATTTTTCAAGTTTTATTTACTGTTAACTTGCCGGAAATGGAGGCGATTCTTCAGAAATCAATAAAATATGTTGTAGACAAAAACTGGGACATTAAACCTTGATGGACTTTTGCAAATAATTTGATACCGTGATTATATGACCTTGCCGTTAGAAAAAAAATTAATATTTTTGTACCGACGTATTCGCGGAAAACTAGATGACAGCTAAGAGGCCCACCATTACGCGATAAAACGTGGCAACGTTGTATGTTGAGGTTTTTATATACGCATAAATTCGTATGTTTTTTTTCTAGAATATTTGATGAATTTAGAGTACTCAATTTATAACTATACTCTATTTTAATCAATTTTATAAAATATTTTTCATTTCAATCAATAAATTTTTCAACAAGTTGCGATTTTTTTAGACACAGTTGCCACGTTTTCGACAAATTTGAATGCACGATTCTGATTGGTTGCTAAAATAGTTTCCTACTTGACTATAAAATATAGTCATACTAAAACCATTTATTTATGAAAAAAACTCAATATTACTATTAATAAATAAAATTTAAAAGAAAATTAAAATTTGTATGACAAATGATGATAAATTTTTTTTCTCAGTGGTAGCACGTGAATGTCCTTAAAGTATGAAAAAAATCAATTTTCACGTGGCAAAAAAAAAGGAATTCTAACATCCAACTATCCAAACATAACCTAATCCAACGAAAAAATCACAAAATTTCCGTCAATTTGGGGCTCAAAAATGTCGAAAAAAACGGCTCAGAGAGGCAGCATCAAATATAAAAATATTAAATAATAAATAAATAGATAAACTTGGTGTACTCACTAGCAATAAAGCAGAACTCCACTGTGATGACTAGGCGATTGAGGCTTGAAAAATGCGGGGTAACATCCCGCAATAACACATGCTCCTCAAAGGGTTACACATCAGCTATATCCGCACTCTTTTGATGATCATTAAACTCCAGTGAGCTCAAATTAAAATGCCTCTGTGCATCTATAATACCGCACACACTGCTTTATATATTTTTCTCACACTTTGTCCATCACACAACAAATTGCACACACTTTAGCCCATAATTCATTTAAACCCCGCGCACTCTTCACAGACTTGCATTTTCCCGATGAAGAAAAAAATTTTTCGACTCAAATATTAAACAAAATAATAGCCATGAGGTAAAAATTCCCAAGGTCTACATCTTTATCCACAATAATGCTGTCCCACAACTCGAAAGAGAAAAAAAAAAGCAAAGCGTTTAAACGGTCAAAAAGCCCTCTGTTCTGCGTACAATCAAGTAATCCACCATTTTGAGGTTATACACCTTGATTCGAAGCACTCATCCAGCAGAACAGCAATATATCCAACAGAATGCTATCGGATAATAAGGCAGGGCAGTCAAAATGCTTGCAGGACGTTGGACAACGTCAATTGCGGCGGCGAGGCTTCGGTTATATTCCCTTTAACTCTGGGCGCCGGCCAGTCGTGTGTCTTAAAGCTTACTAGCCAAGTCTCATGTGGATCAACGCCACAATATCGCGTCACACTCACTTATTTCACTTGTTTTCACCACTACAAACACATTGTTCGACCATTTATACGAGTCGTAGACACAAAAATCTCTCACTCACAATGACAATTTCTGTCCGACGGCACGAACGCAGCGTGCACGAACTTGTCGCTTTTACACTTTTTACCTTGATAAATCCACACGAAAATCCAGCCTCGATCACTCGCGATTACTGTCACGTTATTTCAAGTGTTTTTACGTTGGAAAAATTTCGGATTTTGTTGGATATTAGTTATTTTACACGACGCACACGTTGCACAACGTTTTTAGTTCGACATCTCAAGTGTGACTGCGCAGTCTGGCGCACGGACAGGCTCAAACCTGCAGTCGTCCCCACTCTTGCGCCCCACTGCGCGCGCTCTGGACACGCCCACGCTGGTGGTGGGGACAGACGGACACTCCTCTTTCAGGGCCTATCTGTAATTTGAAATCATTAAATTGTGTAATACATAAATTTTTTTCGGTTAAAAAAAGAGTTTTTCAAGTGGTACTTTTTAGATATTTCGGGTTTTATGGAGATCCTGTATAAAATCGATTTCGTTGTTGTTTTTTTTTTTCAAGAACAAAATGGCGGGAATTTTTCGATGTATTTTGAATGTAATCGCATGTTGGTGATTAATAGTTGCTTTTTTATAGGTGAATATGAGATATTAATATTGCGATGAGTGTATAGATGGGGAAAATGTTTGTTCGTTGTCGTCATCGAGTATGACTGAGCACATAACGCCATTAATCGGCCCACGTCAAAGTGACTTGTCAGAGGGAGAGAGAAAGAGAGAGAGGAGGCTTGTCATTTCTTCGAACGCGCACTGCCATCAGCCATTTTGACCGTTAAATTTGCAAGATTTGCGTGTGATTTAAAATCTTACAGTTAAATAATTGCGACGTGTATATATATGTGGATCGGTTGCACCCTATGATGCTTTACCGACAAAATATGACGTCCGAGTGAGTGATGTCTTTCTTTGTGACGATGAGTTAGTGTACAGTGCAAGTCTCGTGATTGTATACAAGATTAAGGAGGAGCCAGAGAAAAGTGTGGGCGGGGGTCTTGAGAATACCGCCCTCTGTCGGCATAAAAGATATCAACGCGGCTCTTGAATTAACAGCACACACAACGAACGCCATGTTCACTCTCTCTCTCTCATCTCAATAGAAAACGCACTTTTTAACCATTATTTCATGCACTTCATGATTTTAATCAATCGATTATGTGAGTTGGGATAATTATGAAATTTACGATGAGTTTTGTGATACAAAAAATCATTGGAAAAATCAAGTTTTTTCATGATTTTATCGTCCGCACGATTTTCTTATCCGATTTCTATACATCGAGATATTACGGAAAAAATTCGTTCTGTACAACTACTTCCATTTTTAAACGTTTTAAAATCGTTTTTGTGTATATATTCTAATCAAGTCTATAAATCTTGTTTTTTCCGGCCATTTATGCGTAAATTTTGATTCCAATACTCCAAGTGAAAAATCGGTTATCAAAAAATTCTGTTTCAGTGGTTTAAAAAATTTAACAGTAAAAATCAGCAAATTCGAACGCGATTAAATTTTTTTTGACAACATTTTTCTCTCAAAATGGATTAATTTTCTTTCATAGCTTTTAATTAATAAAAAAATGACAAAATCCTCAAACTAAACCTTTTTGGAATAAAAACAAAGGAAAATCATACTTTATGCCTTTAAAAAATTCTACGAATTCTGTCAATTAAAAAATTAAGATGTCAACGACATAAATTGTTGTAATTCGATTAAATTATAGTTAGAAAAAGAAAAAAAATGCCGAAACCCGGGATCGAACCAGGGACCTCTAGATCTTCAGTCTAACGCTCTCCCAACTAAGCTATTTCGGCTTAGTTAGCATGCAATGACTCAACGGACATTAAAAAAAAAAGCCCGCCAAACGCATCCCGAAGCGCTCACATCGACTACCCTTATGCCCCCCCCCTGCGAGTTCAATAACTCTCCTGCAGGTGGCAGCATCGCACGAAGGTAAATAAAAAACAAATCCTCAGAAATGCAAAAACCCAGAAAAAAACCCGACAATCCTCTAATTAATTCATTAATTCAGAATTCATCGAATAAAACATTCGTGACATCATAATTAACAGATTACACGTCAACACTCGGAAAAATCCTCAACTTAACCTCAACTTTGTATTTTTTAATCCAAATTTTCACTTATACTATATAAAAAACTCTTTTTTTATAATCACCCTCAATATTAATCATTAAATAAAATAAAACTTTAATCAAAAAATCATCTATTCTTTCTTAAAAAATCATTGATCACTAAAAAAAATTTTTTAGACCTTTAGAATTTTTTGAATTATGAAAAAAATTGATATCGTTTATCCTTTTTATCGAAAATTGTCATAAATTGTAATTAAGTGATGGTTGTACTTACGAATGGCATTAAAAATTGCAGTCACGATGCAGAAGGCAATGTTGTCTTGCAATGGGATCCAAACGAACGTCATCACGGAGGGCCGATGGGTGGAGGAGGGTCTAGCCCCATCGAGCAGAAAGGATTTGGTCCTCGTGATCCCGGGAAACCCGGGGGTACCGTCATTCTATGAGGGATTTATTAAAGCCCTAAAATCCCGACTGCCGAGCGAGGTTCCCGTGTGGACAATCGGCCACGGTGGACACGTTCTACCGCCAGCCAATTTGTGCTTCTCGTCGGACGATGAAAACCCCCAGGGTCGTTACGGCCTCAACGGCCAGCTTCAGCACAAGGTTGGGAATACTCTTCGTAAAGAGTTTGGACCTCGGGAGTAACGCTTGAATTTTTTAGCTGGCGTTTATCAAAGCGTACGTGCCGAAAGACGCGCGAGTGCATCTCATCGGTCATTCCATTGGAGCTTGGTTTGTCCTTGAGCTTCTGAAGCACCAGCAAGTGGCCGATCAAGTTGTCAAGGCGTATTTACTCTTCCCGACAATCGAACGAATGGCTGAAACTCCAAGTGGAAAGAATGTCAGAAATATTGTAAGTATATAATCTCACATATTGTTTGATATCTCAAAAACTATTGGGTTTAGGGAATTCTTCCAAAAAATCTTTTTTGTTCCTCGTGAAATTCTCTACAAAAAAGGGTCTCGATAAAAAAATTGTAATTATCATAGTTTCCGAGATATCAGCAAAAGTGTGCGGTAAAAATTTAATCACTTTTGCTTGACGGCTGAGACGACAGCCTTATACTTTTTCGAAAATATCTCAGAAACCAGAGGATATAGGAAAATTTTGTATAAGACCATTTTTGTAGTTTAAAAAATTATCTATAAAAAAGGTTCTAAGCAAAATTTACGATATTCCAGTTGTTCTCGAGATATTCACGAAAATACGTGTTTTTAATATAAAAAATGTTTCAGTTACTCAGATTGTCGTTTGTCCTGTGTTTTCTCGCTTGGATTTTTACATTCTTCCCGACAATTGTCCAAGAATTTTTAATCCGACTAGCCGGACTATTTCTCGGCTACAGTAAGGGCAGCGTGGCCCCCATTCGTCAACTGCTACATCCGACCGTTCTTAAGCGTGTTTTTTTGCTGGTTAAGGATGAGATTGTAAATGTACGTGAATTAGACCACGAATTAATATCAAACAACGAGAAAAAACTCTGGTTTTACTATGGAGCCACTGACAAATGGACTCCACGTGAGTATTTCGACGAGTTGAAGCAAAATCACCCAAATGTGAATGCTCAAGTGTGCAGAAGAGGCTTTCGACACGCTTTTGTTCTGTCCGACGGTCCACAAGTCGGCAACATGGTCGGCGATCTTATTAATGAAACTATAACAAACTCATAAAAACAAAAAAATTAAACCTATATAATTTTGCTCATTAATTCAGGTTGTGGAAAAAAATACCCAACTAATCCAAAAAAAAATTTTATCGAGATATTTTAGTTAATCGTTATTTTCTTGCTTATTATTCTTGTTTTTTAATTTATCATTAAAAAATGTAAAAGTAAAACTTACTTACAGCAAAAAAAAAAAAAAACGAATTTTGAAAATTTTATTCATTTACCATGTTACGTAGAAATCTTCTGAAGTGTATTTTTTTTCATGTTTACTTGTAGATGATTCACATTTTTTGCTTATCTTTCTTTGCTTGTTCAGCAATAGCCTCTAGCCGATCGTGTTCCTCTATGAGAGCAGTTACTTCAGCTGCCGGAAGGATTTTCGTGATTGTTTTCCCATTTTCACGAGTCAATATTGCCATTTCAACTGAAAAAAAGAATTATTAACCACACAAAATCCTTAAAAAACATTGATTTTTATTTCTATTAACCTTTTTCAGCCGTGAGTTTCGTCATGTCAAGAGTTTTGGACAAGACTTTGATTGCCAGAGCCTGTGCATCCTTCAGAGTCGTCTCGCCCTCTTTGTATTCTTGCTTCAGGGACGAGATAGCAGCAGCAGAATTGTTGCCAATGCACGTAGCCTTCCATCCTCCATAGTTTCCACTAGGATCTGACTGGTAGAGCTGATAGCCGTAGTGTTTGTCCCAGCCCATGTACAAAATCGAGACTCCAAACGGCCGTTTACCTCCGAATTGAGTGTAAGCCTGCTTAACGTCGCACAGCCACGAGACCAACTGTTCGCAGGGTATCGTCTCGCCGTACTGCAGCAGATATCGCTGGCCAATGAGCCGGAGCTCATTCGTCAGCACGTTGGCGTCCGATGTTATGCCGGCAACTGAGCAAAGCACGTCGTCATTGAGTTTGTAGATTTTTTCCGAGAAAAAAACCTCGTCCAAAAGCTTGTTGGTATTTCTGCGCTCGGCGGCAAGGAGGATTCCATCATTTGCCAAGATGCCCAGACAGGTTCCTGCATGACTTATGGCCTCCATTGCATATTCGACCTGATACAGTCGGCCCTCGGGCGAGAAAATTGTCGTACGAGTATCATAGCGACGTGCCTAATAAATTAAATCATTTTCCGGATTAGTTAATGTTGTTTTAATCCTTAATAAGATGTTTAGAGATTATTTTTTATGGCCATTGAGCACTTTGAAATGTTTGCATGTCACTGATGACAATGCATTTATCACATAACCTCACTTTCAAGATTGAGAATGAGATTTTTGGGAAAAGTACTTGGGTAAATACAGTGATTTATAGATTTAGAAGTGATTTTAAATATTACCAAACGTATTCTTACCATTTTGTGTTGGCTGAGAGGGTAATTTGGGTAGAAATTACTTTTATTTCACTCAATCTTTAGAGGAGACCACTTTGATGTATGTTCAATTCCACAACAATCTGCTTTACCTTTCGATCAACGCTCTCTCTCTCTCTCTGGCGCGAATTCAATTTGTGGGTTGGATATCTACATTACCAACCACCGTTATATAATCGCTTTTCTCTCTCTACCATCTATACTGAAAAATAAATAGATAAATATATAATTTTAATGTATTTAGGCCAAATAGTTGAAAATGCGAGATGATTATTTCGCAGAATTCATGATTTATTGGCTAGTTTTGTGTGTGTTGTGAATATTGGATCGAAATCCATTACGATCGATTATCTTCAAGCTTGATCGATGCATTATTAATAATGCCGTTTTGCTACTTATCAATAAATAAATACGTCTGCATCACATGAAATAACCAAAGCCAAAAGTTCGTTTTATAGCGTCCCAATAGTATCGATCCCAATTCTCCTTTGTCGAGTCTTCCTCACTGAAAAAAAAAAAAAAAATTATAAACACCAGTGAAATTTGCATCACAGAAACCGACAAATTTATTTGATTTCAACACTTACTTCTTGGGAACACCAGTTTGCGTGAGATTCACCTCTGTGTGGTCATTTTTCTCGACAATATCCAGAGTAACTTCACTAAAGTGATCGCTAGGCCACTGTTTGCTTCGCCATTTTTGCACAATCTTTGCCGGCGAGATTTCAACAAATTCCCCGAAAATATTCCCACCAAACAGCTCGAACTTGCCGGTTTTTTTTGGCTCCAACCGCACGGGACCTTTCGTGAACGCCTGCACCATCTGAAAAATCACAGTGTAAATGCTGCTCGCTACATTTTCTTTTGTTTTTTTACACTCAAAAAAATTACCTCAACGGTTGTGAAGACATTGAAGAAATCCTGAGCTCGACATTGGAACTTTTGCTGCTGTTTCACCGTCGTCGTGGCAATTTTACAGCCGGATTTATTGTTCGTTGTTTGGACAATCTCATTCATCTGTGCTTTTACGTTTACACGCACGCTGTTGACTTTATTCTGGACAACAGTGTCTTTTTTGGGAAGAATCATGCCTTTGGAGAATTCTAAAGCAAGAAATAAATTTTAATGATTTCAACGAAAAATATCAATTTTTTTCAAGTGTTTTACCTTCTTTTAATGACGACACATAGGTTTTTAGTTGTTCACGAACTGTTTCTTTGCCTTTTGTGTGCAAAAAGTGTTTTACTTTCTCGCCCTCGTTTGTACTTGTTTTAAGAGTCACCTCAATCTGTAATTAATGAAGGTTTTATATTAGATTCAAGGCGTTATGAAACATTTTCTCAAGTACTCACATCAACCTCGGAGATTTCGTTCTCTTCAGAGAGATTGGGAATGTTTAATTTTCCTTCAATTTCTGGCTCATCGTCGTTCACCCACTTTAGAACGATTTTCCACTCGTAGAAAAATATCAACTTGCCTTTTCTATTGTTTGCCACTGCCTCGCCTTCAAGAGTCTCTACCTCGGTCACTGTACAACTGACTGAAAATGAATTTTCAGATTAGTTTGAGCTCCAGCAGTGATCTTTGTGGATTGAATGAAGGAATTAGAAGCTTACAGTTGTTCCCCTTGATCTTGAGATTTTTAAAAAGCTCTCGAAGCTTCTCTTGAGACCAAGCACATGCATTTTTCTCCGTCCAGTGCCAGTTATTGACGTTGGTAGCATCGGGTCGTTCTTCGACAATCCATCGCGGATCTCCCTCGCCCCATTTGGCCATTTTGTAGCAAAAAACACGGCAAGTTCAGATAGACAAGCTTCAATCTCTATTAACTCTGATAAAGCCTATATAGTTTTCGATCCACTGGTGATTTATAACCTAAAAATTCAGATTAAAAAACGTTTCAGACTTTACTTATTGAAAAAACATTTTTAATACATTAAAATTTGAATTTTTTATGAAAATAAACATGCTTACCTATTTAATGATATTCCGAGAATGTTTGCTTAGTCAAAATATTAATTTTCCGAGTTTTTTTGAAATAAAATCGCTTGCTGAGCGTTCACACAATCGATACAACTCTGTGTGAAATCGTGCACTATAACAGTTATAAACACAAATGCAAGTAGTAGTAATATGTTTGCTTAGTATTGAGTTGAAATCGACTGAAAAAACAGTCTACAATTCAGGCACACGCTGGGTGAGAGGTTTTTTTCTGGAAATTTCGAGAAAGAAAGAAAAATCACTTTTTCCCCCTCTCACTTGCGCATAAACAACTGGCGCCATCTTGAACCCCGCGCATGCGCCATTTTTAAATATTCAAATCTCAAAATGGCGCCCAGGTGTTTTTTTTTTATATACAAACATAATTATTGCAAATATTTCAATTTTTTTGATTTATTTGGCTCTGTACAGTTGTTTGCTACAAATTCGTTAATAATCCATACAATTACATTAGATATAATTATCGGTCAGTTATACAATTTCGTTATTTTCTTTTTCATTTGTATCACGGGAAGATGAAAGATAAGACAGCAAACACGACAAAAAGACACGTTCAAGATTTATCCACTTACAATTGGTAATAACAAAGCACCCGGTGATATTTCCAGGTAATTAATTAATCATTTAAATAATTAATAATCATAGCCAGTGTCCCTTCGCGTATCACCAAAAAAAAAGGTTAAAAATTCGTCGTAAGAAAATATTTGCTTGAAACAAAAAAAAAAAACGTTTTGTAAGAAAATAAAATAAAATACAACAGTTAGATGAATCGTGGTTCATTGTCGAACGAATACTGTGATCGTTGGCAAAATTGATAATGATATCAATGCATATTACATTTAAAAATCTACATACTTCATATTTCCATCTATATTATTGATGCACATTATTACCGTACATTTATTTAAAATTTTTATGTATAAACATATTACAGAAAAAATTTTATTATTATATTTATCGCATTTACCTACACTCATTTATTCTCGTGTACATTTATAATAACAATTAACGCACGATCAAAGCTTTAATTAAAAAAAAAAAAAAACAAAAAAATTATCTAATGTACACATATGTCGTTGCAAGATGAATTAATTATTTAATTAAAAATCCTTTATTTAATTACATACATTTCATTACGCCACGTAGCTTACGAATTATTACCTGGAGTATTTTGGTTTTTATTTATTTTATTTATTTATTTTTTTCCCCCTACAACATGCATTCATTGTCGTTGTTAAAAAAACACACCTGAATTTCTCGCGATATATATAACCTCACCTTAAAATTTTGGTTTCACTCGCAATAATTCACTCATTCCGCGCCAAATACGCACCAAAGCAGCAGCCCTCTCTATTAACCAATAACTACCCTTAATCTCTATTTATAAACAAATGAAACAATTCTTTTCAATAATTCGGAATGTGTACTGCGTGATAGGGGGGCGTTTTTCGCCGGAAATAGAAAAAAAAAACAACAAAAATTTCACCACGAAAAATGCTCTCTATCCTCATTTTAAGAGGCAGAAGCCGTTGGAAAGGGCACGGGTCACGCGATACTCGAATCCTGCTCACCCCAACCCTCGCTGTCACACTCGCTCTCCGATGCCGAGTCACTATCACTGAATTCCACAGCAACACGTCTCGCCAAGATCGAGGCAACATCATTCAACGCATTGACACGTTCCACCTCCTTCTGCTCACTTTTTTCCACTTTTCTCAGCTTGATTCCTACGAAAAAAACGCAAAAATCAGTCGTAAAATCCTCTCTAAATCACTCATAAAAACACTTACCATCACGAATGGCTTTAAGAAGGTCATTTCGTGGATCCACAATAGGAATATTCGGATTATTTGGCTTTCGATACTGCCCATCAACAATACTCTTCAGTGGTTTAAGCTTGGGCGGATTATTAGCAATCATCTTGGCGATATCACCATTACTAATGGGCATAGGCCCGTTGGCCACTGGTACAGGCAGCGGGGGCGGTGGCGGTGGAGGCGGTGGAATGTTGCAGGGCGGAGAAATGGGCCTAGAGGGTGCAGGATCTGGTGTAGGCGGTGGTGGAGGTAAATCTTGCGGTGCAGGATCCGGCTCGTCGATGCCAACCGCGTGGGGCACGTGATTCGGTGGCGTTGGGGTCGAGTGACTGGGCAGCGGACTGCTTGAACGGCTGCCATTGCGTGCCAGCAAATGCGCTGGGATATTGCCATTCATTGGCGGGGACATAATTTCGCCAGGTGGTGGCGGCGGTGGCGGAAGCGTGTCGCGACCGGTGCTCATGGAGCGCCCGCGAGTTGGAGTATTGTTCGCTGATGCGACCGTTGGCGTGGAATTACTCGATGCATTGCTCGGCGGTGCCGGTGGCGGCTGTGAGGGCCGTGATCTACCGCCTCGGCTCGGTGTACTCGGCCCACCGGGACTCTGATACGTCTCGCTGCACGGCTGACCCTGTCCCGGCGCGTAGTGCGAGCTGTAGAGGCTCCCGTCATCGTAATTTTGCGCCGCATAGTTCGTAGATCTGTCAAAATATTGTTTGTCAATTAATAAGACAGAAGAACGTGGTAAATTTTGAACGTTTTTAGGGACAGTTTTGACCTGTAATGATCCGTCGTAGGTGGACTGTAGAGGTGTTGCTCGTCCTGCGACGGATAGCTGCGCCGCAGTTCGATGCTATTTGGTCTGGGTGGTCGAGGCTCGGTCATCACCATACCGAGCAACGACTCATCGGGGAGGTTGGGTGTACGATATTGCACACCCTGAGTCGGCATAATATACTCTCCGTGTCCTACAGCAAGCTGTCGCTGTCGTTCTCTCGTGTTGTGTGGCTGTCTCACGCGCTTCTTGTGTCTGCCACCGCCCCCAGCGCTGCCGGCGTCATTTCTCGGTCGATGGGGCTGTTAAAAATACAATTTTTGTTATTAATATCCGTTGTAATAGGACAATAGAGTGCAAAACAAGCGAAAAAATCGAAATCGATGGTAACGATATGAGAGCACGTGGCGAAACGTGATGATAAAATCCGTACAAAAATATTCCTTTTTTTGTCACGACGGGTATAAAAATGATTCCTAACTAAGCAACTAGACAAGGCTCTAATAGCGCAAAAATCTTGCGGTTAATGAGAATAAATCCACACACAACAATGTGAGATAGACAGCGTAAACCGAAAAAACTCGATGATTATCAAAAATAGGATGATATAGATATAGTAATTAAATAAATAAATTAACTACAAAGATTTGCAAACCATCGACTTGCCTCTCGGAACGGTTCGGCATATTCAGACTCGGTCTACAACCA
Source organism: Macrocentrus cingulum (assembly GCA_002156465.1). Lineage (NCBI taxonomy): Eukaryota > Metazoa > Arthropoda > Insecta > Hymenoptera > Braconidae > Macrocentrus > Macrocentrus cingulum. The sequence continues at coordinate 106,226 of MVJL01006212.1, read as the reverse complement.
ACGGGACAGTTTCGATAGTTAAAAAATCACATTTTTCACAAAAAACAAAGGTGGCTTTCAAATGCCTAATAAAAGTTTTAAATAATTTGCCACATCAGAATAATTTTTAAAAAATTATCATGGAGAAACTTCACCTTTTTCCCCCGATCGTGAAGCTTTTTCTCCGTATCTTTGAGCATTTCTTGGCTCCAAAGATCAAAGAAGTAATTTGGATCAGTGTAAAACTTCAATCCATCCTTGCCGTCCTCTCTGTAATGTGAAAAACATTTTTTTTTTTTTTTTTCATTATTTTGAGCTTTAAACTTGAGGTTAAACATGCATTCTTACCTGTAGACATTGAGTTTATCGAGTGGAGGCGGTGTGTCACATGCCTGATACGTCTCCAACATGGCTGTGGGCATGGTGTCACGCGAAACAACTTGCTGGTCAAAGATAACCGAGCTCTTGAAGGCCTTTCGCATGTGAATGTCTTGAAGGGAGACTGTGTGAGAAACGTGCAAAAGGTCAGTCAACGCTCGGAGAGAGAGAGAGAGAGAGCAGTTATTTTGGGTATAACTTCGCGGAAGCGGAACATACCTTCCTCAACATTGCTGTCCAGCTGCGTGACTTTAACTGCCAGCCGGTCTATTCTCGCTTGCAGAGAGTTTGCCCGGTCGCTGAGAGTGTGAGCCTCCCGTGCCAGCTCCCCGAACAGGTCCTCAGCGTGACGCGACAAGCTGGATAGTTGTCTGATGGTGTTGGCCAGGGTTCCATTCGTCGCAGCCTCGAGCTCTGACGGCAGGGGAAAGGCCTCGGGTATTGTGCCCCGTGCGACGTGCACCGGCTCAACCAACCTCTTGGGGAGCGGCATTTTCACGACTTCAGCCTAATACAGGCCCTTGAGAAACAGTCCACTCACCGCACGTCACTCCAGACCTACAATCACACACACACACACAATAGCGATCAATATTAATTCCCCGAGTAGAAAGCTCTTATAAGGAGCTTCCAATGATGGATTTACGTTGTTGTACATATTCAAACATCCGGCGTGTGTCAGGTGATGGGGATTAAGTTAGTCGACAATTGATGCCGTTTAATATTCCGATAAATACTCGAATAATGACGCATTCTACATATATATGTGATCAAGTATTGTAAGTATTCAAATAGTCATACAATCATTATTTATAATGAGAAAAATGATTAATTCCGCCATGTTGATTTTTGAATATTTCGAATTTTATTATTGGTCGACATGGCAGTCATATTTTTTATTAAAAATTTCCCGCCACAAAAATAAAACAGAATTTTTCTTATTTATTTGAATCATGTCATGATAAAAGTAATTTTTTTTTCAGGTTTAATGACTTTTTTAACTGACAATATATATGAGGTGAGGAGTAGTTAAGATTTGCTCGAAGGCCAGAAACTACGGAATCCGGAAGTGAAGTTGATCAAAATGCACAGCGTGGCCGTTCCGCATCCTAGAATCCAAATAGGCCGTCTCCGCGAGCCAATGTTCCAGGAAGGAAAAGCAATGGAAACACGGGTGTTGCTGCAGAGAGCCAATATACAGCTCACAAATGTACCGTTTGGCCAAGACAAGTTATGGGCTTTTACAAACGATTGATCTCTGGCCTATCGCGCAGAGAGTGCGGTAAGAGAGAGAGAGAGAGGTCATGAACGATGAAAAGATTGGGTCATTTGTAAGCTCAACACCTCGAGAAAGAGATACCAAATTTATCTTATCTCCTCAACACACTATTACTCCAGTTCCCTCGTTTATTACTCTCGCGTACATAACCTAGTCTCTGTCATAAAATACGAGGTCGAGTTTTTAAACCAAACGATCACGTCACTCTGTCACTCTAATCCCATTGCCATAACCTCAATTTTCAACAAAATGGCGTATAAAATTAAATCCAATCAACTCAACACAATCCTTTTATCCTCCATTTCAGAATCTCATGCAGAAGAATGTGTGTCCAACGTGTGGGAAAGCCCGGAGAAAAATACAAATCAGGAGCAACTATTATTATCCACAACATAGGCGAAGCATTACTGCCTATTACACTGCAGGCTAATTAGCATTCTCATCGTCAGTCAACGGCAGCAGCAGCAGAAGCACCATCAGCAGCACGAATAGCCAAGGCGAGGCCAGCAAGGAAGAGGCATCAGCACACCTGCAAGAGCGTGAAAGCGTATAATACACAAGGAGCAAAACAAGTTGACAAAACTGTGTGCCAGGAAATAAGCCATTACACACAGAAACCAGAGTATCTGATGGTTAAGTAAAATATGAGCATGTAAGTCTTACATATTCACTGCCTCAAGCATCTCAACGCCCTTTTTTCTCACAATTCAACATCATAAAATATTCCTAACGTCGAATAAGCCGTAGGGACACGAGTGTACTATCATATTAAACAATCGCAAGAGGTCAGAATTTCTCTCTTCCTGCAGCACCAGTATATACGTAAGTACGTAACTCTCATCTCAATGAACTTGATACATAAAAATTCACGGCAAATTCGACGGCTGATAAATCATTTTACAGATAGATGATGGCATTGTCTTCTCGCGGTATTTGTGGAGTAAAAATAATAGAAGAAGGCCGTATAGTGCCTCTGGACATCGATAAACTCTTTGATAAGTCAGGCAGTAGAGTGGTATGATTTATCAGTGCCTCCCACGGGCCTTCTCGCACCCCTTGGCTTACGCGTGTGAGTCATAATGGCCATAGCTCGACCCTACTTGCCATTTATACAGTACACATAGTGTGCAGTCTCCCACGCGTTCGACGCCACCGGCAGTTCCTCTACCCTTGCATCCGCCAACGATTATAGAACGTCATTCAGCTCATGCAAGCAAAATCATGAGCTTCTTTGCCGAGTGTTTCAATGTGCCTCGAGGCAATTTGAAAAATCCCAGTGACATCTGACGACCCCTTTGCCTTCGTCTATCTATCTCTTCCTTCATCCTGACGTCATAGGCCTTGTTTAAACATGCAGATCGAGAGAGAACGTGCCACGGGCTGTTCAAATATACACATGGTATCCATATGTCTCAACGCCGCGCACGGTCAGCTTCGTATTTGCACAACGTGCCTTACATCTGCCACCAGGCTGGAAAATAATCCAATGTCTACTGGCGGGAAAAATGACTGAAAATAAAAGTAGAAAGATTATACCTGCTATAGACATCCAATTAATTTTTATATTTTTTCAGACTTATGACCATGATAACCTTGCTATACACGAGTGTCAACCAATAATCAAGTTCAGTCGGCAATTTAGCATGACGGAACGTGTAAAAATCAAGGAAAAACATGAGAATATTGTGTTGGAGATGTGATAAAATGCGAATAGCTGCTGCGCGTGAGTCACAGAAGATGCGAGCAGTTGGAACTCGAGTTTGCCAACTCCCCTATACTATACATTTCATATCACGCGAGTGTAGTAGCTCGTTGCCTCACTCTAATATCATTCGGATGTGGCCGGCAAGTGTTATTCCGGACAAATTGGGCACACGAGGGTGAACCAGAGAGTCGACCAAGTCTCGAGGACAAATTGCCAACTGAATGTCAAGTTAATCAAAGAGAAATTAGGAAATTTCCATACATTGGAGTCCAGCCAATGACCCAATTATCCGAACTATCTAGAAAAAATTTCCATTTTTTCCCCGCAGACACACGATATTTTTTGAGTCTTGCGCTCTGCGCAATATTGATCAAGCCGTGTCGTACATAGGAGGCGGTTGGCAGGCGCGTACAAGACCAAGGCGAGCCACCCTCGTGGCCGTGAGTCATCCACGAATCACACCCCTGAAAGTATGATCAATTGAGGTAAAAAAAAGACGCAATAAAAAATTTAATTTGCATATTTTTCTTACCAGAAACCAAGCAAAAAACAGAAACAAAACCGGTTGTCACACGCAGATAACCTTGCACGACTAAACCACTTCTCGAGAGCCCGGGGAAAAGCCCGGGAAACTTCACATGGACGCTGTGTCGTTTCGTGCCGTCGACCTCTCGGGAAAACTAGTCTACAATAAGTCTGCTGCTCTCATTCAACGTCCGTTGCCAAAGGTCAAGATCAAATCTGACGACACATCTATCAATAGCAGAGGCATTAAATCACGAGGATTAGTTGGATATCCATTGGAGTAAAGATTGCTAAACACAGCCAGATAGCATGAGCGACAGCGAAAGGATGAAACTGACGCAACAGATGTGTTATGCTGATCCGTGGGCATGAAGGAAGCCGGTTAGCCCGAGGCCAAGTCGGGGGCGAAGACACGAGGGCTGGGCTTCCCTCAGAAATGCGTGTCAACGAGGGCGAGCAATTAACACACGGTTAACCTACTTCGGACACTGGTTTTTGCCTTATTTCGATTAAATATATATAATGTTGCACATGAGATAAGACCGGTTGTGAGTCGATTCAGCGAGTCAATGGGTGCGACATGTTTGTCGATCGTATTAATCAACATATTGATTATATCGCGAGGCTTTTGTAAATCAGCGACCATATCAATTTCAAGCGTGACAATACTCAGAGCAACCAGGTGGTCATTTGTGTGTGCGGGAGGTGGCAGTGGCTGCTGAATATGTTGAATAAATATTTAATTAGACTAGCAGCTGTGTGTATGCTTCTATTTTGGCTGGAGGAATCGACTCTTTGTTAACTACAGTCGTTCAGCCTAAAAAAATCAACCCCCCACAAAGTGAACTGTCGAGAGAGCCATGTGTGCAGACGATAAAAGATAAATTTCAGGTTAAAGGCTTGGTTTTATCATTGTACAGGGTTGTAAATGGGCAATCAGAGTTTGACGGACAATTCTGCACCCTCGGACAGCCCCTAGACTGAGTTTAAGTATTTTCGGGTGGAAATTCTTGTCGCCACACCTCGACACAATGCATATCACACACTTGATGTCGCTCGATGGACACAGAAGCTCCGTTATTTCCTCGATTACGACCTATTCCTGCATTCCCCTCCGCTAGCAGGACTTTCTACCAGACAAGATGTCATGCTCGCTCCCTTGCCTGGACACTCACCGTATCCGTTGACGCACCCCCGGTCGCGTGTCCGGGCATCGCCCTCGACACAGTGTATCCACACAGACGCCACCAACTGTTCTCGATGCTCCTTCAATGCGGAAATCCGTTTTCAATCGTCACAATCCCACATAACACGGCACTGCACGCATTCACTTCGCGATCTGCTCAATCCGCAACGAGATATCAACGCGAACACAGAAAATGGCGTTCTGGAGCCTGGACAGACTCCTCTCCACGGTGTGTAATACTCTCGCCGAGTGACGAATGGGGATTGGGGATAACGTACTCTAACAATAAGCTCTTCTGCTTGGTGGCAGCAGCGTCTGGATTTTTTTTTTGCGCGGCAAAATTCAAACTTGATTCAGCTAAAAAAAAAAACAACACAACGCCATGCTCAATATTTCAATATAAATTACCACTCGCGAGGGCTTTTAGAATAATAAACCAATTAAAAAGTATTTATAATTAATACTAAATCAACTATTTACGTGATAAATTTAATATTAATGATTATACAGTCCCGAAATTGCGGAATACAGCTCTTGGTGAGTGGCGCCAAAGGCGGACATTTTGAGAACCATTCTGGACAATAAAAAAAAATATATTTCGAGGTTGTGTGTGTGTGTGTGTGTATTCGAACGTAATTTTCATGTTTTATCGATCAAGTTGAGTAAAAAACTCCCTTATTGATGATAATTAATTAAATTTCACAAAGTAGTGTAGTGTGTGACATTAAAAAACTAGAAAAAATGGCCGACGACGCGGAGCAAGTAAGTTGATGTTTGTCGTTTGTGTTTGAATGATAAAACTTGACATTTATAACCTAAAACTACAATGTCTACTATCACTAGGTACCGGCAATGAATGTCAAGGAGCCCCTGGACCTGATTAGAATGAGCCTGGACGAGAGGATATACGTGAAAATGCGTAATGAGCGAGAACTGCGTGGACGACTGCATGTAAGTAGCCAGCGTGGATTTTTTTGTTAACACCAACAGCACTGGTTGAACCGATTTTTTTTCGTCAATCAACCAAGGCATACGATCAGCATCTGAATATGGTGCTTGGTGACGCTGAGGAGACGGTAACAACCGTTGAAATTGATGAGGAAACCTATGAGGAAGTGTACAGAACTACAAAGAGAAATATTCCGATGCTTTTTGTCCGAGGAGACGGTGTTATTTTGGTTTCACCGCCCAGCATGCGAGCTCAACTTTGATATTTTTATATTTATAGCATTACATCAAAGCATTTGGCTCAATAAATTGGTTTTTCTGCTAACAGATACGGTTATGATTGAGGCGAGTAATTTGCGTTGACAAATCAGCAATTCTCTGGTCCTTGAGCTTTATTAAGCGTTCCAAGTGATCAATTCTCGTATTTAGCGTCTCGATATGCTCACTTTTCTCCTCCAATTCGCGCTGTAGCTTTAAAAAAGCTGCTTTAGGTAGTTTTTTATTCTGTATTTCATCAAAATCTAGGATTGAATCGACTCGACTGCTTTCATCGCCGGCTGACAGGGATTTCCGCTCGCTATTACAATCTGCCAGGATTCTAATCCTCAATTTAATGAGAAGCTGCTCGATAACTCTCTCCTGACCTTTTGCCAAGGAGTAAATCACTTGATTACCGAGTTTCAGGCCAATTTTCGTCAGGATCTTGCGGTTGAGCGTGCTCCAGTTGTCAATTTTACGCGCGAGACTGCTTGCAGGCGTGTAATTGTGCAATTCCACATGTCGCGGATAATACAGCTTCAACAACTCGGCCATAAACACTGCCAAAACGCCGCAATATAACCAAAAACCCGAGTGATTACCTCTATTTTCTTTCTTTTTTGGTCGTTACCAGCGTCCGAAAAGTCACGGGCAACGCTCCTACGTGGCCTGGAGAAGGATATACTGTCCAGCCATGTATAAATCTCGTGTAGGGTCTCGTCTATTTGATCTTCCGCCATTATTCATGACTTTAAACGGCCTAAATCACGATCTTGTCAATTAAACATGACATGAAGAGAAGAGGACGTTGCCAGGGACTCGAGTGCTTTGAACTTGCAGTTTCGTGTGTCGCTCTCAATCTTACGCAATTTACAGTTCAGATGACTCGCTGAGCTAAAAAAAAAAAAAAACAAGCTCGACCTAACCTGCAGACGGGCCAATCGGTGAATTTTGGTTCATGCGTTGAATCGATGATTCCATGATGTGTGCTCGTGCGCACGTACACCATTCAACAAGTACAGGTTTTTTGGGCGCTAGAGAGTATACAGCAGTGTTCATTTATAGTCGGCAACTGCCAGTTGAACTGGCCACACTCTATACGTCAATCACTCGATTTACAAAGATTTCATCACGTGTTTTGTGATTAATTCGAATTTACCGGTTCAGTGTAGCAATTTTTCGTCTATATAAGAGTGCACAATGGCAGTTGAGACACCGCAAAATGGTAAGTAAATAGATAAACAATTAAAATTTTTAGTTATACTTGAAGATAAATTATTTAAATCAAGTTTGTGTGTCAGTTAAAAAATTTAGATTTCCCGCGAAAAATGTATTTATGCGAGGATAGCGTTGATTTGAAGGGTTTTTGGATTTTTCGTGGGATATTTTGACCTTACAACACGGCAAACTTGAAGGTTATAGTGTCCTTTCAACCTTCAAAAGCCAATGGCCCTCCAGATCGATGAAAGATTCACGACGTGTTTACGAAACTCTACGCAACTTTTGTCACTGATTTTTAGTTTATATTACAGTTTGACATGTCAGGAAATAGATAAAAATGACGGGATAAGATAAATATATAAGTCAGAAATACGGCTTATCGCGCAGAAGAGTGCTATTTCCTTATCAGTGACTTACTTATCACAATGAAAAAAATTTTTTAATGACATTAAATTCAATTTTTACACATGAAATATTGACAAAATCGTTTAGATTTTTTTCCATCAACATAGTGTGCTTAAAATAAATGACATTAAGCGTTAGAAAACTTATTGGAGGATGACGAAATAGCGACAAAATGTAGTCAGCATCGCGTGGATTGTTTAAAATATACTCTCATCACCGAGTTTCTTAGTTATAAAAATGTTTTTAAAGCAAGTCAAGGCCCACGCTCTTCAAAATTGCCTCATGATTCGTCACCATGATCGATTCTAACTGTCAAATTAATTGATTCAACCTTTTTAGCAATGGAAATCTATCGATCAACATAACTAAATATTAATGAAGCTTTGATATCGATCAATATATCACGGTATCGAAGCCAAAAGGGCGTTTTTGACGAGAAAAATAAATTTAGAGCCAAGAGGGCATATTAACAAATAATTAAATCCACTCGTTGGCAATTACAACACAAAATTATATGTTTACAGCGGGAAGTAAATCACGCTTTGCCATGCGATATATCATGGCAATTTTCGGCTCAATTGGCCTAGCAATTCTCTATGGGTTTAAAGTCAACGTGAGCATTGCTCTGGTGGCTATGGTCAACCGTACGGCAGTGTCAGCGCCATCCAACAGTACAACTAATTCCGAGGTAAATCTTATTTTTAAAATACCCACAAGTAGAACGTATGCTTTCTCGTATGCTCTAGATTTGAAGAAAGAAGTCTCTTGTATTTTTAAAAAACCCTGACAATAACCAGGCGTGATGATGACGTTTTTTTCTCTGTAGGACGGTCCGTTCGCCTGGGACTCCACGACTCAGGACATCATTTTATCTGCGTATTTCATCGGCTACCTGGTTTCCATGCTGCCGGGAGCACGAATGTCGGAATTAGTGTCAGCAAAGATGGTCATGAATGTGGCAATCTTGTTGAATGTCGTAGCATCGCTGCTGTCGCCAGCCTGTGCCCACGGGCACTATCTACTCTTCGCTGCGATGCGAGTCATCCAAGGAATTGGCGGGGTAAGGCTGAAAAAATTGATTAGTTTAAGTGTCAATCGGGTTTTTTCATGGTTTTTCTTACCTCCAGGGTGTGAGTTTTCCTGCCATGCACGTTATGCTGTCCAAGTGGGCGCCCCCGAGCGAGAGAAGTGTCCTCACGTCCATCGCGTACTCTGGAACGAGCCTCGGGATGATAATTGGGAATTTACTGTCTGGAATCTTGGCGAAAAACCTCGGTTGGCAGTGGGTTTTTTATATTGAAGGTGCTCTCTGCCTAATCTGGTCGGCTGCCTGGACTCTCATGATTGAGGACTCTCCGGAGAAGCAGAAGAGATTTATCTCACCAGCAGAGAAGAGTTATATCCTGCAATCCTTGCAAGAGTCCAAAGATTCTCACAGCAACAAGCCACCGGTACCATGGATTAAGATTGCAAAGAGTGCACCATTTTGGGCCATCCTTATCGCCCATTTCTGCAGCAATTATGGCCTCTATATGATTCTCACAAAATTGCCGACCTTTATGAAGCAGGTTTTCAAGCTGAAACTGGAAAATGTAAGAATTTATCAGAAAGTATTGATTTTTTACTGATATCAGTGCACGACGTCACAGAGATAAGATATCAAAAAGCAATTAATCCAGGCGTATATCGAAGTTTCCCACGATAACTTTCAGTTCTTCCCGGGTTTTTGTTGAATGCAGTAGCGTCTAAATAATTTTTTTTTACATTTGAGGGTGTGCAACATAATCTCAATTGTCAGGTGAAAATTCATGTGAATATTTTTTTGATTTTAGAATACTCTGATCACTTCTTTGGCCTCCCTGTGCATGTGGATCTTCACTCCAGTCGTTAGCAAGGGCCTTTCAATTATCACTGACAAGAAATTAATTACTGTGACGCTTTCACGAAAGATTGGCACAACCGTTGGTAAATTCAAATTCTTCAAGTTGGCGCCTGTTTGAAATTTAACTTTCGCGCGTAAACTAATGAATTTTTCGTTTTTTTAGCCTCGATAATTCCAATGCTGTGTTTAATGACAGTTTGTTTTACCATGAACACACCTGGTGTTGCCATTGCGAGCATGATTCTCGCCGTGACCGCAATGGGAGCCATGTACAGCGGTTTTCTCGGCAATCACATCGACATTGGCCCCAATTTTGCCGGGACTCTTGTCGCCCTGACAAATTTTGTCGCCACAATTCCTGGAATTACTGTTCCCTACATCGTCGGAGGCCTCGTCGACGAATTAGTAAGTATTTTAATGATGTTTCAAGGACTAATAACTTAATACTTCGTCGTGTCTCACCTCTATCTCACGCAGGATCCGCAAAAAGGATGGAGAATCGTCTTTATCTTCACGAGTATCATGTTTATAATTGAGTGCACAGTCTACTGGATTTTTGGGTCGGCTCAGGAGCAGTCGTGGAATGCCGTTAAATCGGAAAATAACACTCCCGACCCCGAGCAAGAAGTTCCTCTCAAGGAACAACTCAGTTGAATGCAGTAAGTGATGTAAAAAAATTTTTTTTGAAGACTTTAAATTCGTAACAATTCTTATACATTGATGCCAATTTCATTGATTAATAACTAATAATTGTAGTCATGTATTGTCGTCATGTAAGAATAATGAATCTCTGAGAGATAACAAAAACAAATGACTTATAGGAATATTAATTGATTTATTTAATTTATTTTTGATGCATTTTGACGAATATATGTCTCACTAAAGTATTTTTATTTCTTAATACCACTGTCTTTTATGTATTTGAATTAATAACAGAAAAGCTACATTTATGAAGCATATCGTTCTGTCGATCGTAATTGCGTATTATGTGTCTTAAATAATTAGTTACAAATGTAGGTTAGAAAAAAATGCATTGAGATAAGATATGACAAGATAACCAAAAATATCCCAATGACACAGAAACAACGTCATGAATCCTGTCTAGAAAACACCCGACGGATGTCGATTTCACTTGATTACCATCGTTTTTAGTCTTCTGTACTAACTAATCCAACGAAAAAGTCACGAATTCATCAACGATCACTGACTTGTACGTGATCCGTGATTATATATTATAAAATTTGTAAATCATATTTTGAGGCTGCATTGTAAATTATTTATAAAAATACAATGGCCAATGAATCGACAGATGAGAGTAAGAGAAAAAAATTCATTAAATTGCGATTAAAGTGAGATTTTACGAGTATTTTTCAGCTCGAAGTGGAGGAAAACCTCCAAAATTTATGCGATACTTTATGGCAGTGTTGGCATCCATTGGAATGGCTATCCTGTATGGCTTTAAGGTCAATGTGAGCATAGTTCTAGTGGCCATGGTGAACCACACGGCAATGACGACCACGACGAACAGAGAAGTTGATCACGAAGTAAATTCTTTTTTCCTTTACACGGATATTTTTACCATATTAGTATCAATGATGTTTTACTGATTTGCAGGATGGTCCATTTCTCTGGGGAACCGAGTCACAGGATGTCATTCTATCCGGATACTTTATAGGATACCTAATCTCCATGCTGCCGGGCGCCAGAATGTCCGAATTGATCTCTGCAAAGTTGGCTATGAATATTGCAGTACTGATGAATTTTATTCCATCGTTGCTGTCGCCTGTTTGTGCCCACGGGCACTATTTACTCTTCACGGCCATGAGGATAATCCAAGGAATCGGTGGAGTAGGCTGTAAAAATGTGTTTAAGTTCCCACTGTGGTTTTTAATGTTTTTCCTTACCTCCAGGGCGTCAGTTTCCCTGCCATGCATGTGCTACTGTCCAAGTGGGCGCCCCCGAGTGAAAGAAGTGTCTTAACCTCGATTTCCTACTCCGGAACGAGTCTCGGAATGATTATTAGTAATTTATTGTCCGGAATCTTGGCGAAAAATCTCGGTTGGCAGTCGGTTTTTTACATTGAGGGATCACTCTGCATTATTTGGACGGTCGCCTGGACTCTGATGGTCGAGGACTCGCCAGAGAAGCAGAAGAAATTCATCTCGCAGGCTGAAAGAGATTATATTGTACAGTCCTTGGCGGAATCGAAGGGTTCTCACGATACGCGAACCGTTCCTTGGCTAGAAATTCTCAAGTCTGTCCCATTTTGGGCCATTTTAGTTGCTCATGTCTGCAGTAACTATGGTTTTTACATGATTCTAACGAAATTACCCACTTTTCTCAAGCAAGTTTGCAAGTTAAAACTCTACGAAGTACGACAAGTGTCCTAGAAGCCGCAAAATAACCTTAATTCATTTGAAAATCAACGATTTAAAAATTTTCCAGAATACTATGGTGACTTTTCTGTCGTCATTGGGCATGTGGATCTTTATGCCGCTTATCAGTAAAATCCTGTCAATGATAACCGACCGAAAACTCATGAGTGTGACAGTTTCTCGAAAAATTGGCACCACCATTGGTAATATTTAAATTTTGAAATATGGCGCCCAAAATGGCGGTGATTATTTACAAATGGCGGACAAAATGGCCGCGATATAACAATATTTAAACATGTAAATTTAAATTCGTGTTTTTTAGCCTCAATGATTCCAATGACGTGTTTAATCGTTATCTGCTTCACCATGGACAAACCCATAATCGCCGTTGTTTGCATGATTCTCGCCGTGACAACAATAGGAGCCATGTACAGTGGATTTCTCGCCAATCACATTGATATTGGGCCAAACTATGCTGGCACTCTCGTCGCAATGACAAACTTTATCGGCACCGTCCCAGGAATTATCGTTCCCTACGTTGTGGGAGGGCTAGTTGATGAAAACGTAAGTACAAACCAACAGTTGAGACTTCTATCTATCTTAAATATCCTCCAAAGGACCCCGAGAGCGGTTGGCGAGTCGTATTTGCCATTACCTGTGTCCTCTTCATTATTGAGTGTATTGTCTACTGGATTTTCGGCTCAGGAAAGGTTCAACCCTTCAATAACATTGAACGCACTGGAGAAACCGTCGACAATTAAACCATGTAAGTCTCTTCTTTTTTAGAATAAATAAATCCTATTTTGTCAACCTAGATTTATTTTATTTTAACTATTTTAGAGAAATATATCGGTCCCCAATTGTTATTCCGCGTTGGTAAGATCATGTGTCCGTATTTGACTCCAAAATCAACGCCAAATTTGTACAGAAAGTGAAGTGGTCCAAATGCCTCCGTTAAATCTCTGAAAAAACAAATCCAAGTAAGTTCTAGCCGAGTTTAAATGGCTTAAATCATTGCCGTGAAACTTACTTGACCACAAAAACCGATTGATTTTCCTCGAAGCATTTTTTCAAAGCCATCTGCACGACACCATCGTTCTGAATAGGACTGAGAGTACACGTGGAATAAACAACAGTTCCTCCAGGTGGAACAATCTTCAGAGCATGAAGCAAAATATCCGTCTGCATCTCAGGCAGCTGCAGTCGCTCTTTAATCCTCGTTGGCTTGAAAAGATTATTGTCATCCGAGTGCAAAACGTGTCGATCTGTCGTGCAAGGAACATCCACTAGAATCTACAAAATTCCCGCCATTTAAATTATATAATTTCCATGGTTAAACCAGTAGCGACGTCACTGTACCTTGTTATAAACGTCCTTCTCCTCAATTATCCGTGCATCTTGATTGGTAACAAACAGTCGATCTTCCCAGACATTCAGATCGCCCAAGTAATCGTTCATAATGGTATTTAGCTGATTAATACGACTGAGACTGGAGTCGTTGGCGATTAGAACCTTTGGCATGAGGGTCTGCAGTGCAACGAATGTTTTTCCGCCCGGGGCGGCGCACATGTCGAGCATCGTGTCGCCAGGTTGAAGATCCAGGGCGAGGACAGGCAGCAGGGAGCCACCGTCCATCAAATAATAGTCTGAAAATGTCGAAAAAACGTTTTAAAAAACACTGTAAGAGGTATATCGTGCGATTTTTCTTCACCATAAAGTTCCGATCGACGGCGAGGTGCTGGAAAAACGGATGGATTCTCCGGCTCGAAGGTGTAGACCTTTAAATGGTTAGGAAATGAAAGCACGGGCTCTTTTTCCACGTGAATCTCAAAGTTTGCACCCTTGGCGTAGTGACTAAAGTGCTCGGACTCGAGGACATAGCCGTCGAGGCCTCGTATTTTTGTTGCAGGCACGTATTCGTACAGTGTGGCTGTAGATAGACCGATTGAGGGCTTGATAATCCGACTTACGTCCTGCTCGACGGATTCCAGGTCGTTCTCGAGTGGACGCATCTGTACGGGCGAAAAATTTGGCGCTTTTGTGGGCAGACCGTCCTCGTCGAGGGGTTGGACGTTCTCAGGAGCCTCGTAGCTCTCTGGATAGAGCGACTGGATTTCTTCTTGCCTCTTCTCCTTCAAAATCTCCTCCAGCGGCACGGTAAACGGCGTTAGATCCGGATTTATGACCTGAGATTTTCTCTTGTCGCGCTCTTCCTTGTTTTTTTTGTGCACAATGTACAGCTCGTGCATATCCATTGCTCCCTGCAACTGTGGCAACAATAATGAGTTTTTCTGGAGCTTGAATGCTTGCTAGAACCTACCTGCAAATCCTGAATCGTGCTCTGAGAGTCGGAGAAGTTGTTTACGATGGCAACGTGCTTGTTTCGGTCATTGAGCAAAGCTGCCTTGATGTTTTGCCACACATCTCCATAGATTGACGAGTAAAAATCGTCGAAATGTGCCAAAGCCTTGTCTTTTGGCTTGCTTTTTTTCTTCAGCACACTCTAAAATTACAAAACAATAACAAACTTGTACGGAAATTATGGAATTGAGCATAAATATCGTGATTTACCCAGTGTTCCTTGCCATGAGTTGACATATATCGATGTAGGACTTTTAATAAATTATTATTTTGGACATTTCTTAATATTTGGGTCATTTTGTTTACGATCAAAACGTCGTAACTGTTGTGAATCACTTAATTTACACTATGCAGCCGGCTGCACAAAAATTTTGAGGTTAAAAGAATGAGAAACCTGATTGAAACCAATCATCCGAAAATGTGGAATGCTAGACCGTGAAATTAGAATTAGTTGGAGAAATTCAAAAAACTCAATTGTTAAAAATATTTTTTCTTGTCTTTAAAGGCAGTTAAAAGTTTCCAATTAGTGAGATTATATATGTAAAATAAAAAGTTGTTTAAGTCACGGAATACGCGTTATTTTTGTCTTTTTTTGAGGCCGGAAAAGTTCGGGTTTTTTGACTATAAAACCTTTTCCGTGGGATATATAAATTAAATTTTTTTTTTATGTATTAGCGTTAATTATATTAATAAAAACAATTTAACCGTGCTGAAAATACGGAAAAAAATTTTTTTTTTTAAGTAATTTGGCCTAATAATGGCCTCATGGACCATTACAAACTTCTATTTAAGTGAAATATTACTTATATATTAATGACACATTCCGCACGGTGAAATTGTTTTTATTAATATAATTAACAGTACTTCATCAAAAAATTGTTTATTCATCAGGCGGGAAAGGTTTCAAGGCCAAAAAATCCGAAAACGAATCCTAAAAATAATAGTAACGTTCATACATATATAAATGAAATGTAAACGTTGACGTATGTATTCAGAGTGCTGACGCGCATTCCCCAATTGCCGCCATTTTGTTTGCTAATGGTTTTTCCTCCCTCTTCTCGCCACAACAACCCCACTCTATGCTCTATAAACAAATCATATTTGATGATTATATTCCGGAAAATACAGCTTGCCATAAATAATGAGTACTTTGAACAATTATGGTTGAAGACACCTTCAGTTATCTCACTGAACAAGCGTAATTATTGAACATTTTGCTGGCGTTTTGTAAAGAATTTCAGATTAAAACACCAGAGCGCGCTAAAACCCGGGTGTATGTTGTATTTATTCACGATCGACGGGGGAGGGGGTCTATCAGCTCTTTATGGCCAGTTTTTCCCCCTCCTTCTCCTCGATGTTGCATCAAAGGCCAAAGTGACAGCTCTTGAAGCCGCGCTTGTTGACATTCGAGTGAAAACGGCGTCAAAATCCGTGTAGCCATTGCGGGAAACTGTTCGACAGTTCAAGTGGCAATTAGGACTCAGTGAATTGACGTGTGGCAGGCGACAAAGGGCGTGTGGGGGAGTGAAATCAGTGAGAACGAAAAAAAAGTAAGTGAAATAAAAAATCTGCAGAATCTCCTGTTGGGATTTCGACGTAGATATCAGGCCCAAGGGCCTTCTGCGGCCTATTTTTTCGTTCGGGTCATTGTGCTTGTTTACTCAACGTCATGTCATATTTCCATATTGGGCTCTCAAGACGTCATCTGCGATCTATCACAGGAATCAAGCGTTTTGCCAGTGTGTCTGCCCCCTACCCAGTGTACACTTTCTAACAAAGCGCATCAATTTCCGCTGCACTTAGATTGTAGATCGGCCGATAAAACGCTCGAGAGGGCAAGAGGGAAAGTAAACGAGGGTCGCATGACCGTCGACGGCAGATCGATTGGCTTTCCTAAAGCTGCACTGCCTATAATTAGACTGCCTTCCCGCTTTTTTCCAGTTTTTTCGTCCGCCCGTCCTTGAGATAGCCATTTCGAGGTCGTGAAAATCCAACCAGGACACCTGTTAGCATAAATTGACCAGAAATCAATGGCCAACAGTTGCCAATCGACGTGTACAGCGCATGATCTTGCATTTATTTCCTGTCCAGAGCCACCTGCCATGGGATATTGACCTGGAGAAGCTAGTGCACCGCAGAAAGGCACCGGAATGATCCGCCTCGGTGGTAACGATGCCTCGGTAGAAATTTCCGGAGGGGCGGAATGGAAGGCGGCCAATTGGCTCCGGGGCTACACCAGCTCAGTCTGCCATCACCGGGTATTCCCGGCCTGGACGTCGTAAGGGCACTGCACCAGGTAAGCATCCTTCTGTCCGATATTTCCCTCCCGCGTATGTCTGCCTCACACCTCGAAATATCCTTTCACAGACTGTCATCTCCCTCCGCTCTGCCTTGGACTCATCGCGCGAGGAGTTGCGCCGTCTGCGCGAAATAGTCGGCGATTTTCGTGGTGAGAGCTACGCCGAGGCTGTGGAGCGCCTGTCGCTGGAGAACCACGTGCTGCGCCGCAGAATCCTTGCTGGGAAAAATGTTTCCGAGAATAATACCCTGCTAATTCACGAGTAAGCTCACCATTTACACACTCAATTACTCTCGCGAGAAACATGAGATGACAGCTATGTATTTATATATATGCATTTTATTGACATATTAACTCACACTTCCGTGTCTGTCAGTCTGCCCGAAGTGTCGCCGAGAATCGCCATGGAGGGACAGCCGGTTGTAGAGGACGTTGCTGAGTCAGCGGAGGCTGAAAATTCGCCAGAACCCGAGCCACCGGTCGTTGAGACAAAGGAGCAACAGCTAGAAGTGCCGGAGGACTGTAGTTTGCGCAGCGTGTCCGACGGCGAGACGTCGGCGCTGAGCGACCAACCGGCCGTAGACATCAAGCACGAGTCTGAGAATGAGTCGGAGGAGTTGGACGACATCGAGCTCATCTTCACGACTGAAGACACGCGCGATCTCGGCCTGCAGGAGGACCTAGTATCAATCACAGACGAGGGCTGGCAGGCCGGCGTGGCCCAGCCGGTGCTCCTAAAGTACACCAAATCCGAGGATACCGTGTGCAACGGTGATAAAACGGCCACGAGCTCGGTGGAAGAGGCCGCGTCGTCGCAGAGCTCGTCAATCGATCGCGAGGAGAGTGTAGATCGCTTTGACGAGAGTTCTTCCTCGCGACTCAACAAAATGTGGTCGCAGTGCTCGGTGCTGGTGGAGACTGACATCAGCAAATGCGGCGTGGTGGAGGAGCCGGAGCACAGTGCGCGACACGTCGCACGTCGCAACACCTTGGCAGCCCCGCCGACGCCATATCGGTAAGTGAAAATCTCCACCTCCGTTTCCAGCAATTAATTTGCAGTATTTTTCGCAGACCGATAATCCACCGCGAGGCGCTGGCCGCCGGGCGGCGCAAGAGCACGGCCCCGCTGCGTCCGGTGATGGACCGAAGTGGCGGTGGTGGCGCACGCCGTGAATCTGGCGCACAAACGGACATCTCAGCGCTGCCAGCACAGTGGCGCTCGGAGAGCTACCTCGCGCACAAGGTCGCCCACACGTTCACCACGCTGCCGAGCAAGTTTGCATTGCCGGCCGGAGTTGCCGGGCGCCTGCGACTGTCCGACAAGACTCGTGAGGCTCGCAGAGTCATGCTTTCAGACATTAGCTTCACGAGCATGGTGCCGGAGCTGTCACGCAGCGCAGATCACCTCTGCCACGACCCGCACGCCCAGGCGAGTAGTTGCGACATTTATACCTGTTGCATCACCGGGATATTAAGTTTAATTGAGACCTCGGGTAATCGATCCGTTCGTGTGAAATAATGTCATGTGTTTCCCGGTAGAATTGCTTCAATTCTCGCGGATGCGGTCTACGCACGCCGGAGGTCAACCGACGCGAGTCTCTGGGCTCGCCCGCCGGCTACTGGCCTCGAGGAGTCGGCTTGCCGAGCCCCTGCGACTGCCGCGGAGTGTCTACTGATCTCTACTCGAGGTATCGCGGCTCGCTAACGTCCATTCCGTCGCCCGGGCTCGAAGTTATCGGTGGAAATCCACCGCGAAGGCACTCCTGGCGCACCAACGCGTCTTTTGACACGTGGAAGGTGCCTGCGGCCACATCTACGCCCCGACCCACTTGGTCCATGCCGTCGTCACCGACTCATGTGCCTCCCACTGTCGCTCGAGGTCCTAAGAACCTCCCCAAACGCACGCGCTCCAAGGTTACATTCCAAGGTACGGTTTTAGATGGCTGAATGCTAGTTTTTTACGGTTTATTGGTGTTTTTATTGCTTGTAGAGTGCCCGATTCGTGGCAGTTTGCCCAATTTGCGATCGGAACTCGGGGAAAACAGTGGAGACTCGACAGAGTCGCTGATTGATGAGGCTGAGGACTATTTACGCCGCAGTATCGATTCTATGCTGACCATCTCCAGTGCTGATTATTGGACCCGACAGTCGGCAAGGCGCCGTAGGACGAGAAGACACTCGGAACCTGATCTTTTTCGCGAATGGAATCCTCCTCAGGATGCCCGGCCATATTTGCCAAAGGTACGCCAGAAAACAGCTTGCAACATTTTCGGCTGTAAATAGATTTTTTACAAAATATAAACTAATTTTTTGATATCTTTCAAGTGAAGTTTACATACCTAGAATTGTTTCCGAGTTGGGAAATTGTTGGAATAATTTTTTTTTCCCCAAGATTCCACGAGATCTCAAGTTGGACCACCTGGTAAAAGTGATTTCCCCCGAGGGGAGAGTCCTGCAGGGTCGTGTACGCTACGTGGGGCCGGTCCCAGGGCGTGAGGAGGTTCACGTGGGTGTAGAATTGCCATCAGAAAGTGGATCTTCCGATGGGACGTTTCATGGCAGACGATTTTTCGACTGGTAAGCAGATATTTAATTGTTTTTATTGATTTATTGTATAATTTTTTGGATTTTTTCGGATTTCAGTGAGCCTGATCGCTCGATTTTCGTACCCTTCAAGAAGGTCGTGCTGGCCTGGTGCACCACCTGACCCGCGCTGCCTGTCGGCGGTGCCTTCACCACGCCGAAAATCCTTTTGTCCCAGTACACGATGTAATAGAACGTCCGCTGCAGGCATTGAGTGAGTAAAAGAGAAGCGTAATTGATTCGAGAACGTACGAAAATCAAAACTGCAGTAATTTATCCGTTTGGGGATTCCGATAATCAAAAGAAACTTGTGTTTATTGACAATTGGGCCTGATTTTGTGGCTATAATGACGCTCGATTTGTCGTTTTGCTGTTGGAAAATTGATCATTTTGATATTCCGAGCATAATTCGGTATGAAGAAACGTTATTGCGGGCTCTAAGTATTTAATTTGGCTAGGTTGGCCAATCACGAGGGTACCTGCAGTTAAGATGATTGGTATTATTTTTATCGTCGAATATTTACTTACTTATGGTCCATCAGTATTTTTTTTAAGCTTATATATATTGTATATTTGTATTTTAATATCTCTTCATCAAACGATTTTTGTGGGAACAATCGTACCTGGTTTATTAGTTTTTATTGTATTGGAAGATGAACAAATTCAATCGATTTTATTATTGATTATCATTAATAATGCCATTTAGTACAACTATCGTGTTCAGCACGATACAATTTTTCTTAATTATTTTTTTTTATGTTTTAATAGAAGCAAGGTAGTGTTTTTGGGTCTTGTGATCGTACTAATATAAATTAGATTGATTTTTTTTGCCTCGATAAATGCCTCATTAAAAAATTTTCACGCGAAATTTTTTAAAATTTATTTTTGCAAAAAAATTAAAAAATTTCAAAAAAAAAAATGCGTTACTAATGCCAGAAGGGCGTATGTTTAAAAAAAAAAAAACGTAAAACTACCAATTAGAAATTTTTTTTTTTTTTGCAAAATTTTTTACAAAGGATAAACCCCTTGCAAATTTCACCGTTTTTATGATTTTTTTTAGTTTTTTCGTAATAACTCAGTAAATATACAAGATAACAAAAAATATTATTCGAGTTAACTTTTCAAGGGTTTAATTTCCTACAAAAAATGTTAAGTAAATTTTTTTGTAACTCTCTCAGTTTTTGAGATATTATCGATTTTTGAAAATTCTTATTTTTCAAGATATTTCAAAAACCCGTTGGAATATCCAAAAAATTTATTCAATATTTTTTATAAGAAATTAAATTTCCTAACATTTAAGTTTAGTAACATTTTTCGTTATCTCAATTATTTATTGAGTTATCACGAAATTAATGAAAAAATAAAGATTTTGCCAGGTTTTTTACTTTGGTGCATTAATGACGCGTGAAATATAGTATTGCAGATATTTTGGTATTAATTAATTATTACCAACTCCATATAAAAATCTTAATTATTTCATAAATAAACATAATAAAAAAGCATAAATATATATATATTTACACAATAATATATAATGATATATTTTAAAAAACTGAAGCATTATACGTTTGCAGTATTTTGTGTCTCTATCGACTTACAAAGATTAGTATTTTTCTCCCAATTTATTTCACCATATTTATACTTTTTAAAGTCGCAAAATGCCAACTATGCCATGGTGCAAAATCATTTCCAAAGTAATCTCGCTTTATTTCTGCATTATTCAACCGATCTCCGAATTTTTTCTTCATTTACGCCAACACCACACCCACATTTAACTATTTCCGGGTAGAAAAACATAAAATTAAAGATTGAACAGCCGAAAAAAAAATCGTACCTGTTTCTCTATGGTCAATCAACCCCCTATTACTACAAAAACAACTCTAGTATACCCGTTCTCGAATCGCGATTGTACCTATATATATAAATAATAAAAGTCTACGACACATAAAGTGTATACAACATATTATATTGTACAATAATAATTAATGACAGGAACGATCTCGTATAGATTACGAAGCAGGCCAATACAACAACAACAACAACAACACTGTGTGAATTCAACTAAAAAGGCGAAAGATATGTTGATGTTCAAATAATTATTATGTTTAAGTGTTTAAGTGTTTCAATGTGCCGTGTAGTTAGGCTGAAAAATTCGAGTTTGACCGTGAAACTAAAAGAACAACAAAAAACCAGAGGCTTTCAATATAAATACCTAATATATTTCATTGTGTATAGAAAAGAAAAAAATTTTATTTATCAATTTATTAATCGAGAGCTTTCGCAACAAATGTGAAAAACATTTCGATATGCTCTCTAATTTTTATTTTTTTCAGATTGAATGTGAAAATTTCAACCGCATAGAAAATAATTACAAAAAAAAAAAAAAAATCTATTTTATATTCTCGCACAACAAGAGACAATGTATGGGAGGTATAGAAAATCTCTTCTAACATGAAAACATGAAAAGATACAAATTTTTTGTAAGATACCTTTTTTATAGAAAATTTTATTAGCTACAAAAAAGGTTCTTATAAAAAATCTTCTAAATCATATCCTTACCATGATAATTGCAAGTTAAGTTTAGAAACAGAGATTGTATCTTCCATAGATCGTTAATTTTCACTTTACAATGACAATTATTTCGTTTATTCTATGAATCTCACGTTTTTATGCAGAAATCCCATGACAACATAAATATAAACCTTACGCAAGAAATATGCGACAACCTATAAGTAAACTGGATTATAAACAAAAAATAATATTAATAGTAAACAATATAATAATTCCGCTGGGTCGTAAACACATCTCAAGTGTGAAATATGATAATTCTGTTAAAAAAAAAATCTTGCTTATTTATTATAAAATATAAATATATATATTATATATTCTGATGAAGAGAAAAATTGAACAGAGATGACAGCGCGGTGTGTACCGATGAAGAAATAAACAGCTATTACTGTACACAATTATTTTGTGTATATTTCATTTAAAACTTATTTAGAGTAAAATAATAATATAAAAATATACTTAAGATATGATTTGATCCATATAAGATCTCAGTGATGAGCTGGATAATCTGCGTACCAGCTAAAAGCACCGTTAGCTCCAGTTTGAGCACCAAAATCCACGTAATCAATGATTGGAGATGATCTTTCAATTCTTGGAAGTTGACTCTCGGGTTCGGCAGGCTCTCTAGGCACAAAAATCGGCACATAGGCCTCAGTTTGTCGAGGAACTCTCACTGGATTCACCTCAATGACGTCGATGCCATCAATGGGAATCGCGAGGTACTTTGTGGCAGCTGTAGCCGTGGAAATGCAAATGAGGAGGCTCAAAAAAATCCTCTAAAACACGTTAAATCACTTAATCAATCATTTACAATCGTTTCATCGCGATCTAAGCCTTGAAATTACTTTAAACTTTTTTTTAACTCCAAAAAAAAAATTCATAACTTTTAAACTATTCATTTTAGAAAAAAAAGTTTCAGACAAAAAATTAAGTAAATTTAATAATAAACAAAAAAGGTCTCTATAAATTTTGTCGTAAAAAGCTTTATTTTTAAGATATTTAATAGAATGCAATTTTTGAAATTTCCGTTCTAAAAATTAAAGAGTCAGGTGTGTTGCTGCATAGATTCACGTATTATTTTGCTAAACACCGACATGATTAATTAATTAGTGGTACAATAAAGCCCAATTGTTGTTATACTCTTTAATTAAATAACTACAGCGTGTGTTGTTGCCCACGGAGTAAATTTAAACGACAGCGGCGAGTGACTAATTGAATTTTCCTCGTTAAATCGCGTGTATAATCCATAAAGTGGTTATTATTTAGTGTTTATTTACCGAATAATTGTCCATGATGATGATGCCCAGCTGTTGCTGCAGATACTGACTGTAAAATCCAGCAACATCCAGGTTTTATACTACGTTCCGTCGGTTGGCCACAGCTTTCTCGCGCCATCCGACATTTGTTTTTTTATCTCGATCTTGTCGTTGGCCACGATAATTGCAGGCACGATTATTATTCTAAGCCACAAAAAAACAACGACAAAAATTCGAGACGAAATCCACAAGAGATTAACTTCCGATCACGCGTAGATTTCATTGTTTCCTGAATCACAAAAAAAAAAACGAACAACAAGAAAAATCAACCGCAAGATTTGTCGTAAGAAAAATCCGACAAATTTAATTAAACGATTAATTTTATTCCAGAAAAAAAAATATATTAACTAAATCATGGTTCTACGCAGAATAATGTGAAAATTGAACGAGAATTTAGAGCAAAAAATAAATAAAATAAAAAGAAAAATTCTGGTAAATTGAACGAAAAATTTGAATGAAATTATAAAATAAATGTTTTGATATTTTTATTCGCGTTCTTTCGCGAACAATACGAAAGTATAAATAGCCTCATAACAACATAAACTAACCGCTAAATTCTCGTTTTAATGTAGAAAAATATATTTTTCATTATTGGCACGACTTATTAAGGCACAAATCACCTGTTATTGAACAACTACGGAAGCCTAACGATTTTTCCACCGACTCTAGATTAATTATTGTCTATTCATAGCGTGCCCCAAATCTCTATGGACCATTGGCGACTAGAAGACCATCAGCAAATTAATTCCAAATCCTTTCAAAAAATCTCCAATTCATCGGAATCCGCGTCATAGGATTCTTCACCACCGGGAATGCCATTGGTATGACGTCGCCATGATTTTGACTGCGGAAATTCATCAGTAACACCGGGATTTTGAACGTTTTTTCGCTCTCGTCGGCTGGTTTTTTCCGTTTTACTGCGCTTAGGAGTTACCAAATCGACAACTTCGACTGTTGGCTGCTGTGATGAAGCTCCGGGTGTTGTCAGGTCAATCAACTCGGGTTTAAGCTGCGATTTAGGCGTCGAAACTATCGGAGTTTCGCTACTGGGCCTTGACAGAGAGTGTGTGGAGCTTGCTGCTGACCATGCACCGTCCTCCTGCACCGCCAAATTCTCCGTAACCAATTGTTTTCCAATATTTAAATCCTAAAAATCGAAAAATAATAAGTAATACCCAGTACTAATCATTTTTTAATCAGTATGACAGCTTAAAATATTTTTTTAGATTACCTGATTATCGTTTCTATCAAAAAGATCGACCAGAGGAATTGGTGAACCTTCTCTTCGATTGCCTTGAGATGTTACTCGTTCCTTATAGCCGCGAATTTTAGCAATAATAACCTGCCATTGTGCTACATGTGTCAAAATGTCAAATCTCTGACAAGTCTCCTCAGTCCACTCGTCATCTCTGCAATTTAAAAAATAAATATATTGACAAAATCACTCTAAATGTTTTTACTTTCAGTAAATAATGTCTTAAATCAAGATCTTCACGTCTACCTGAGAATTTTCTTGCTTTGAAAAATGAAACAAAAAATGCCAGACATAAATCACGAGAAAAAAATTCTTTATGTATAAGTTTATTTCATTTTTTTTTCATCAGATTAGAATGTTAATTTATGGCACGTGAATGCTTCAAGGAATTTCCACGATTGGAAAAAGGCCATTTATAAATGATTGCAAGTGTGTGGCTTTCATTGTCGAACGCCAGAGGCTCCGCTGACCGCGAGGACCAGTGTCACAGTTGTATTTAGAGACTCATAACGGTTGCATGTCGACTAAACAAGCCAACAAACGTTTATTCAAGTGATGATAATCATTGAAATTCTCGTTGTAATGACATAAATGACTGATTAATCGTCACAATTACTTGGATTATCCCCTAATAGTAAGTTAATGAAGATTAAAAAAACGATTTTTAAAAGAAATCTCAGGGGAAATATCCTGAGAGTTTTATCGTTGAAATATATATCGATCCAAAAGGGAATATTTCAAGTCCGCGGGGAATTTCCGTAGCAGTAGTTATACATGAAATGCACGAATAGTTGAGTTTATTGCATCGTTAATTGCTAACCTGACTCTTGCTGACCATTTCAACTGGATATTTCAAATTTATCCAATTATATTGGGTGAGTTTGTAGCGAACCTTTGACATTTCAATTATTTCAACACAATTTATCAACCGAAATACACCAATTTCTGTTAATATTCACGAGTAGTTGAACGTTTTATATAATTTTGTGTTAGTTAATATTTATAACAATAATTTTTAATAACAATTAATGAAGTTATTTGAATAATATTCAACTTTTTTTTCCTGTTATTTCTTCATTTATACTTTTTAAACACACAAAAACTATAAAAATCTTAATTTTTTCAAGAAAAAAAAAAAACCATTTTTATTTAATTTAATTATTAAATAATAGATATTTTTTTATAAAAATTATTTCATTTAATGTTTACTTGCTAAATTATAAAAAAATTCGATTTTTTAAAAAATTATAAATAAAGAAAATTTTTTTTTTCTATGTGAAGAAATATGATAGTTATTTTCCACAATTCAAACGTGAAAATAAAATAATTTTCCATGCAATATAACACACAAAATATCTTAACCAGTTTAGAATTAATTAGATGACAGAAATATTTAATTTAGAGCCAGTTGAATTGGTGCCAAATGGCTGAGAAGTCACGTCTATTAAAGCGACAATTTACGAGTTTTTAGTTGGATATGTTGTATAGATGGAGAAATATATATATAGATAAAGATGAAACTAGCTTAAAAACAACAATAAACACGCAGAAAACACACCCTCTAATGCAAATCACTTTCATTACATTAACAAACTCAGCCAGATGTGCATTTCCTGATAATAGACACACATCAGCTAAAACTCAAGTTTTACGAGTTTAACCACTCACTCGTTCGCATTTCAGAACATGCACGCCAGTTGTTTAATTACATCTAACGATCCGAAAGTGCAATTACATGTGCATGACGGAAAATACAAGTTAATTCGTAAATCAGAAATTATTTCATGAAAAAAAAAAAATTTTATTAATCATTGAATAACTCTGTAAATAACTCCGATAACAAAGAAAGTTATCCCTAATAAATTAAAGGAAATAAAATTTCCTATAAAAAATGTTAAATCAATTTTTGCGACATTTTTCGTTGTTTTTGAGATATCTTGAAAAAAAAAAAAAAAAACAATGAAAATTTTAAAAAATCAAAAATTTCTCAAAAACTAAGGGATCTATCAAAAAAAATTATTCTACATTTTTAATAGAAAAATTAATTTCCAATCATTTAATACTAGTAATATTTTTTATTATCTCGCTTTATTTCCGAGTTATCACTGAAAAACTAAAATAAAGCATGAAATAAAATTTCCTAAAGGTTTTCCCTTGCAATATAAAATGAAAAAAAAAATATCAACACACGTCTTTATAAATTTAAATATTTTCCTTCATTTTCAAGGATAAAATACATTCTTTTATAGCAAGGCGAACGAGTTTTCCCGCGATAATACTAATCGCCTTTTTTTTTTAGAACGTCCTCGACATGGAGCTTCTAGTGCCTACAGTCTCAGATATTGTTTTTAAATACACATGGCCACTGTTAAATTACAAAAAAACTATTGCTAAGAATAGTTGCATTGATAGTCCACCATTTGAGGTTAATGTCAACGGAATTCGCAGCTCCTGGAGCCTATCAATAAGATTTTGGAAGGGTCCAGAAGGTAAAATAAGTGCCATAATCTTGGAAAACTCAAAATAACTAATGAAAAAACGTTACATCAGGTAAAAGAATAACAAACCCGGTAGTTTTATGTCTAAATATGCTCAATTGTTCGGTGGACGAGGTCGAGCAGGCAAAAATTCGCTATCAATTCGGAATTTACAACGCAGAATTAAACCACTGGGAGTATTGCCAAGTGAGCAGGACAATTCTGGAGCTCAAATCGACATCAGACATAATTTCTCTAGGCTACCGTGACCTCTCGATTGTCGATCGACACCTGACAAAGGCCGGCAAGGTCTCAGTAATGGTAAAAATCCAGATAATTCAATGCGAGAGCGAGAAACACAGTTTGGCACAGGTGAGTTAAGTGTTTTACAGTCTAAATTCACCTATCGATCGGTTGAGTTGTGATTTCAGGACATGGCACGGCTTCTCAAGCATCCTAGAGCTGCCGACACGAAATTAACTTGCGGAGGAGTGGATCAGGATGATATTCCAGTGCATGGAAGTGTTATAGCCGCTCGCAGTGATGTTTTAGCTGAGATGATTGTTCCGTCAACCAGCAACACTAATCACAACAAAATTCCAGGAAAAAATGACTTGAATGTATGAGTTTGTTTGCATGATGTGATGTAATGCACGTTTGTTCAATAGTTTATCGTAATTTTTTACATTTTCTCACGTAAAATAGAATATTTCCACGAATAAAAAATTTTTTTCAACGCCACGCCGCCATTTTTTAGCGGGAAAATATATATCGAAATTTCCAAGATGGCGCTTGACTGCTGCAATATGGCGGCAAAATCGCAATAATAAAAATTTAAATTTACTAAAAAAAAAAACACATTAATTTCTAAACTAATAGTTTTAAGAGTGATTTCAGCGTAATAAAATTTTTTTACATGCTTGTTTTGCACGTTTAAACAGTTATATGCGATAAAAACATAATTTTTCGCGGTCAACCAATATT
This sequence comes from Macrocentrus cingulum, assembly GCA_002156465.1. Lineage (NCBI taxonomy): Eukaryota > Metazoa > Arthropoda > Insecta > Hymenoptera > Braconidae > Macrocentrus > Macrocentrus cingulum. The sequence continues at coordinate 78,242 of MVJL01006212.1, read as the reverse complement.
TTTATGTGCACACAGATGACCCATCAATACGTTCTCGAGCTGCCCGACCTGTCTTACGACTTGATAATGGAGCTACTACGCTATATTTACACTGATCATGTAAATAATTTAGACATACTCGCGAGTCAACTGTTACCTCAAGCCGAGCGTTTCCATTTGCAAGGTAACATCATCTAGAAACTGTCACCCCGAAATTCCAACTAATCAGCTCTTAACTGTCATTAACACAGGTTTAAAGGAGTTGTGTGAGCGAAATCTGATAGAAACCCTCTGTCCAGAGAACGTAGCCTCATTATTGCTGCTAGCCGATAAATTTAGCTGCGAGGCACTGAAGAAAGCCGGGCTCTCGTACTGCGAGGAGAACGCCACAAACATACATAAGACTTTCGCGTGGAAAATCATGGAGCAAGTTAACCCAGAGCTATTTCAAGAAGCTTGCGAGGCCAGCCTGGGCTCCCAGTCGAGCAACATCGACGACAGTGAGCTCAGTCAATAAAAAATGCTTGCGAAAAATACGAAAAATTGACTCACCTCGGGTGAACACCCGCCAGACAGCACTCGATGGCCTGTACCCGCAGGCTGAGGAAATCTGTGCGTAGTTCCAAGATGTCGGAAGAGTTTACTATATCATGATCACCATAATCCAGGAAGAACACTTCGCATCGGCCCGGCTCAGGGCAGGACAAGATTTCCCCTCGGTACCATCGAGCATCAAAGTTGAATTTGGCAGCCACAATCTGGCCCACACTTGCGCTCGTCAGAGCGTGGAGTTTTCGATTTTCGTCGTCCTCGTAGTAGGTCGTCATCTCGACGACAAGGGCGTCGAGCTTTAGGATGCCCTCGTCGACTACCTGGATCCAAAATTGACTGGGCGTGGCCGCGGCGCTGACATAGACCTTTATGATTCCACTCCCGAACAGTGTTTCAGACTCTTCACTTGTCGCAGGCGTGGAATTTTCCACTGGGTCGTGCGGCAAGGCCTTTCCGCGAGGCGGTCGCTCAGCCTGGTGCTCCACGAGCTTGTCCGTCGTGCTTTTGGCCATCCGCACCATCTCCTCAATGTGATTTAGTGCCGCTCCGATCTGATCCGCCGTTCCACGGAGAATTACTCGACGCAATCCCGTCGGGTCGCCGTAGCCCTTCTCTAGAGTGATCTTCGCCTTGGTGGAGCTCTGGATTGTGTGCACGAGATTGCCTCGATCCGAGAGCAGGGCTTCGCGCACCTTCTGTGGGATCATCGTCTCGTAGGTCTCGATTACTGGTCGATTTGCGATTGTGTCGTTGATGAGCGCCGCTGCGAGGTTCACGTTCTCCAGTGCACCCCGCACCACGCACACTCGCTCAGCCTGCGTTACGTCATCATCAGCAAAACGGATTCGTGTGAATGTTCGTTGCTCCACTTCCTTTATTCGGGAGCCTCCGCGCCCTATGACTGCCGGCACCAGCTCTCGAGGCACTCGGATCTCTTTTGTCACCTGTTTTCGGTCCTTTAGTGTTGTTATAGTCTCCGGTATATCGTCATCCTGGTTAATATAAGTCATTAATATCCAACTAATACGGACTATTTACTTTTGCGCACTCACCTTTTTGTAGAAATAGTAAAAAAGCCCCGCGCAGACACCTGTTAAGGATACTCCGACCAGCAGAGGCAGTGTCAATTGTTTATTTGTCCACGGCATCTTTTCCTGCAATAAAAGAATAACGAAATTTTTTATTAATTACGGCAATTAAGAGCTTTATAGATGACTATGATGGGTTTGAGTTTGTTTTTTTAGATTAACTAGGACATATAAAAGTGTGATGTAATTGTACATAACCTCCCAAATGGCCGATATGGAGAAAGCACTTACTTTTGCACGTTTTGTAAAGTATATTATTCGTTAAACCTATCAAAAGCCGAAAATATTCAGATTAACTAAGCATTAGACAATTTAAGGCACTGAGAAATTTGATCAGAACTGTTTTAATATTACTCCATTTATGTGAAATGCGTGTGAATTGTAATTTGTAAAATAAACGAATTTTTACAAATTTTATTGATATACAAAATGGCCGCGAGGTGTCGATACTGCAGCGACAAAGGATTCATAGGTACATACCGTAAACTGTCTACAATCACGGCAGACGGCGCCAAAACTTTGAATATGTTATCTGATGTTATGTGATTCTGCTGCCACTCATTCATCATCAGCCTTAGAAAATAATAAAATATTCATAAAACTTGAGTACATTGTTTATACAGTAAAAACTATATACAATAATAATTGAGTGCAGTATTAAAACTGTAAACCAGGAACTTTATACAAAAATTCACCATCAGAGTCGTAATATCGATTTTTAACTCGAAAAGTCACTCCGGCTTGGACATTTTTTCGAGGGATTTTAATAAATCTCGAGTAATCCTCATTATCAATTTCTTCTTTCTTTTTCCAGTCGAGAATTCCTGTTGCCATTTGATCTTTATCAAAATCAATTTGTGGAACATTGACTTGGATGGTTGGAGCATTATTTGGAGTTGAATTTAATTTTTCAGGTTTTTTCTCGCTAACTGCTGGTTCCATCTGACAAATATCATTTTTCATTGACGAGTCATTGAGTTTTTGCTTGTATACGTCTACTAGTAGTTGATCTTCAAGCGATGGATTTGCAATTCCTGCAATTTTCTCTACTTTTTTTTTAACAAATGAGTCAAATGTTAGCGGCTCGTGGTTCAAAGATACCTTTTTATTCTTTTTCACTGCTAGGTCAGTACTCTGAGTATTAATTGACGTAGATTTAGCTGGAATTTGTAGTAGAGCTGGATTTTTTTTTGCTTTCTCCACATCTTTCTTGACAATATTCGTGAACAAATCCGTCTTTGGAGTTGGAAAAATGGGCTTTGGCTTGACGAATTTCTCTGCAGCCGTCTTGAGATCAGTAATTTGAATCTTACGACCTTTAAATTCATTTAAATGAGCCTCAAGCCTTGGATCTAGCGCTAAATCACCACGCTTAAATTGCTCCCAATTTTCAATGACTTTTTGATCATATTTAATGACTTCGTCGGCAGTTTTTGGCTGACGTCGTGAGTCCAAAACTTTTTTTATTGTTCCAGGAAGTGCTGGGAATGCTTGACTCAGCATTTCAAGGTTCCATTTTTCATTGTCCTCATCGTAGAGCGATTGAATTTGAACTCTCTCTGACCACGTGAGAAAATGTGGTTCTTTAGTCTTGAAACACTTTCGTATGGCTATTTTCGTCTTGAGTTTATCAGTCTCAAGCTCCATTTCCCTGTTAAAATAAACAAACAATTTATTCCATTGTCTAATTTAATATTGAATTGTTAAAATACCTTCGATGCACAGATTCCACACTGCTAATGCCCTCAAAGGTCGACTCCAAGCTGTCAACGTCATAGTCATCCTGATCTTCAAATTCTTGATCGAAAAAAGATTCTGTGCCACCTTCTTCCTTAAAAATCTCTTCAACTGGATCTGGTTGAGCTGGTGGTCTAGATTTTTTCCATGAAACTTTTTTTGATAATAATACCTTTCTTGAATAACCTCTCGCAGACAGCAAAAGCACCGACTTCAACTGATTCATCGTGATTATATTTTTTTTTATTTTCAGATCACACACGTAGGATTGAAATTCAATTTTCTAACTTCCCAACTTTCAGTAAATAATTACACTATTTCCTAATAAATAAAGCATTGCAGAAATAACGCAGAAAATCAAGAACACAAAAATTGTTGATCGAAAAATTTTCTAGTATGTTCTAAAACAGACATGCGCGTCAGGCCGCCATTTTGTATGGCGGGAAAATTTTAATTACACAAACGCCATCATGATTTTTTCGTTGTATAGACACAGAATAGAAAAAGCATAAATCTACATGAAAAATATTAGGTATATACTTGAAAATTTTTCAATACATTTATTCCGAGATATTCATATTTATACACAGTATTCGCTATTAATAGTACCAATAATAATATAGCAGTTAGCAGTAGTGGCATAATGCATATTTTGCACTTTCAATCGATCGGTTAATATTTGACAAAAATACAAAAATTATTAAGGTATGACAATTATTACGAGAAACAAACCCTCGCCAGCTTCATTATCAGACACATTTTTTTTACTTTTACCATTGTATTATTTTTATACTTTTTGTCACGTTTTTTCCACCTATTTTTAAATCCAATGTATCACTATTATTCAACTTGCACTTAATTTTTTTTTGTTGTTTTTTCTCATCATACATTACACTTACTATATACCTCCGCCCGGAAAATCAGTCACGTACAACCACGTGCTTATTATTAAACACTATTTATGTATATGTTTATGTATATAAATCAACTAAAAATAATGTCTGTAAAGCAAAACGAAAAAATGGTTTAATATTATTATTATTATTATTATTATTTTTTGTATTTCTACTTGTATTTTTCATTGTTACCAAGGTTTTATTTTTATCTCGTTTTCATTTTCTTTTTATTTAAAAAAAACCCCCTCAGTAATTGACTGCACATCATTTAAAAAATTTATAAACGCGTGCACGTGGATTAGATTGTGTAGTTTTTTATGCACATTTATATTGTATTATAAGGTGGATGAGAGGAGATGTATCTCAATCATCGTTGCACATGATAAGTACAGATCCGTACTACCAAACATCAACAACAAACATTATTGAGTGTGTGGTGAAAAGAAAAAAAAAAGTTGCGCAGAATATTATAACTTGCAAGAGAAAAAAAAAACCAACTAATCATCAAACTAGTCTCAAGCGAGAGCAGGATACTGCATGTGATTTTTTTTTTCTGTCAAGAAAAAAATGATAAATTTTTCCAATTATTTATACTAAAATATTCATATCATTATTTTTCACGTATAATTTTGTGCTCTAAAAAAAATTTTATGCACGAAAAATACGCCCTCGCTAATTAATAATCATCGAGTGATTTTTTGATTTCACAACTTTATTATTACAGAACATTGTTTTTAAATCAATACAAGTTTACAAGTACACAGGACCCTCGCTACTATCCAGAGTCTCATGACGAATGATAAAAAAAAAAATTAAAAAAAAAATTAATATTAGCGATACTGACACATCTTAGCATTAAAAGAAGTCACTCTGGGACGACAAAAAAAATTTACTATTTTCCTATTTCCCCGCCATTTTCAATTAAACTTTGGTTAGTTTTTCTTTTTTTACTTTTTATTAATTTTTTTTAATATTTTTTTTTAGTTTTCACTTTACACAAAAAAAAAAAACGTTGGAGGAGCAGGATTTTATCATTATTTCAGGACTACCACAGGAAGAAATGAATTGACAAAAAAGCAAAATAGTTATTTATGTATAAGTATACATATAAAAAAATGGAATATAGATTTTAAGTGGATAAATTAGCGCACCCTTTAATAACGATTTACTTGGCTGATATTCATTAATAGAGATAAATGAAAAAATTATTCTACATGGATTAGTGAAAAAAAAAATGATTTTTTTTTTCGTTTATATTTCTAATTAAAAATTATAATTTACGACAATGCAAATAAATTGCTATATGAAAAAAATTTATCATCGATAAAATAAAGAAAAATTTAGTTTGGCCCAAACTAACATGATTCATCAAACAAGAATTTTCTACAGAGATAAACATGCAAGCGAGCGATCGAGCACAAACATTTGATTTTTCTTCTTTATTTTCTCCAGATATTTTTTTATCATCACCCCGAGCAATTCTTATACACTTAATAATTTTACCTAAAATCATCAAAAATGTTGCGAGAAAAAAAAAAAAAAAACGCGCGCAATTGCACGTGTAAAATATCTAACAACAAAAAAAGAAGAGATTAATTTATATTTGAAGAAAAATCACTAATAATTTTTACTAATGAAAGATAGAAGAAAATGAAAAAAAAAAAAAACAATTTTCCCTACAGCCAAAGAAGATATACCTAAGAAAAGTGATTAATTCGTGGCTTCGAGAGAGTCCGTGTATCTCGCGAAGGCGTATTACATGAATTTCTTTTTTTTTTCTTTTTATTTTTCCCCGACTAATCACTGACTAATAAACCCTGCCTTCGCCTACTACCGATAATTTTTTTTTCCACCCAATCTATTTTTTTCTGCGCATTTTTGTATATATATAAATGTGTGTATCAATCATCCCGTCCAGCACTATTTTGCTACGTGGATTACGTATCGTTACTCTCATGAAAATAGCAACGAGAGTTGACCATTCTCCTGGGTCTTGTGGTTGTCTTATGGCAATTTTAGTTACCAGCAGTCCAGTAAGTTGAACTGTAGCCCGGCTTGGCCTGTGCCTTATTTTGCGAGCTTGCATTGGTTCGCTGGCCCGAGCTGCTAGTTCCATCCTGATGCAGTGCTGATGCATGCTGATGAATATGCTGGGGCATCGTTGAAATAAACAAATGCGGCGGAGCATAACCACCGGGCATTCCGGCGCTCTGGTTACCAGTCAATCCAAATGGCGGCGGTGTTGCCGAGTGAAAAGTCTGTTTATCATACGACTAAAAAAAAAACTTTCATATTAATAACAACATACCAATCAAATAAAAACAAAAAAACATTACTTTTTTATTATTAATATCTCAAAAACAATGCAAATTAAAGGATTTTAGTACTTGACCTTTTTTATACAAAATTTAAAAAGCTATAAAAGAGGTTCTATGCAAAAGTTATGTAACTCTTATAGTTTCAGAGATATTTGTAAAAAATAAAATTCAATCTAACGATATTTTCATTGATATTTCTCAAATATCCGAGAATTACCTCTTACATCATAAAAAAAAACCGTACAACATTAGATTTTCTCATATCAAATATCGTCTCTCTCAGCAGTAGCATCAAATAACGCAAACAGAAGAACGAAAAGAAAAAAAAATCAACTTACATTTACTTTGCTCAGTGCAACATGACTCTTGGCATACATAGTAGCACCAATATCAGCAGCAGATGAAGCTCCCGAGTTATTATTTCCCGTAGAACTTCCAGTTTTGCCACTCTGTGTGCCAGTATATCCACTGACAGGGCCCTTGTATTCACCAGTGGGTCCAGCATTGGCAAGAGTATCATAGCTGCCACCACCGCCGTAATTTGTGCCATAGCTCGCGGGCTGTGTGCCATAAGCACCGCTCTTGGTCCCGGCATTTCCAGCCGTGGGCATTTGCTATAAATTGAAACAATTTTTCACTACTTAACCCAGCGAGAAAACATCAATGAATTCAAGGAAAAAAGCTGCTGAGAAATGGCCAAATTTATCTGTCATCTCTCATAGTACAAAATAAAATATTTCAACGCAAATATCCCAACGATTGAGCAGTTTCTCACCGGATAAATAGCCGGACCACTGTACGGGAAGCTTCCAGGCATGATTCCACCACTGTAGAAGGCATATGCATAGCCTGGTGGCAGAGCAGGGTTCATCATCGGCTGCTGGTGTTGTGTTGCAGTCTAAAAAAAAAATTGAAAATACATTTTACAATGTGTTTCAAATGTTTTTATTAATGATTGACCCACCTGTTGAGACATTGTTGACGGAACAGGCGAGGCATTGCTGTCACTCCTGGCAAATCGTCCGTCATTCATGCTGTTGTAAGCTCCCTGAACGCCTTGAACTCCCTGGACACCCTGAACTCCCGACAGCGCATCACTTCGGCCTCCTCCAAGACTCGTTGCGGGACCAGTTGTCTGATAGCCCAGTGCCGCGTCATAGTAACCAGTAGTTGGCTGCACGTTAATCAGGGAGACCAAACACAAAACTACATGCATACACTGTGTACTCCAAATACGAGGAGACGTCTAACTAAATTCCGTCTAACTGCACCTTATTGCGCGAGGAAGGATTGCAAAAAGATAAATAACCCAGAATAAGTCATTTCTGTTAAAAATCTTCCCAATAAAAAAATCAAAAATCCCACCTCGTGCAACAGAGAAAAATAATCCAGTCCATAACCGTAAGAAATCTTTCAGGGGGAATCTGTCGTTAATTAAATCAAAAAGATCTAAAAAAAATTGGATTTTTCAGATCATCTAATGACAAACATTCCCTTAATATAAATTATAAACTAATAAACTTAAAAATATACCGCTCAATACATGTGAAGCAACGTCAGCCACTAGATATCCAATTAATCGACCGAGAAATAAAATTACAAAATAGACAATGAATCATAAATAATAAAAAAAAAGAGCACTACAAGCGTGATCTATGAGAGAAACGTATTTCGGGCGCATTCCCGTAGCAGAGATAACAGCTAAGTACCATAAAGAGAAAGAGAGAACCATAAAAAAACCTAGCGAGCAATCGTGCGCGATATTTAACTACTCTAAATAAATTAATCAACTGACCATGTGCGGTATTCTTTGCTGCATGAGCTGGAGATCTTCATAGCTGTACATTGGTTGCTGGAAAGCCGCATAGGGCATGCCCTGTCCGACAATATACTGATGTCCAAGCATGGGAGTCATGCTACTGGCCGCACTGCCAGCACTGCTGGCTCCAGTCATGCTACCACCACCGGAAACCGTACTGCTCGAGGTGCTTTTCGGCACAGCTGTATAAAAAAACACAAAATTAACTCGCAATTCTCAAAAAAAAATACAACAAAAACCTACCGTTGGAACTCGTGACTTTGGTCTGCGAGCTGTTAACCGACGTGGAGGACAGTCCCAAGGTTGGAGCGCTCGTCGTGGCCATCGAGACGCTATTGGTCGTGACATTGCTGTCATACTGCGAGTCCTTGGTGCTGTTAAGTTTGGTGTGATTGTGAGACGAAGCTTGCGAGGATTGTGATCCATAATTGCCATATCCACTGCCGTAAACCGAGTGCGCAGCACTCTGATAGGCATTACTTGTTGCCTGGGTAATGGGCGAAGTAAAAGTCGTGGCAGACTGCTGATACGCCTGCTGTGTGGATTGGAATGACGAGGATCCCTGATAGCTAGAGCTCTGATAGCCGCTAGTATTATTTGCGCCAGTCGACTGTGGCCCCTGATACTGCGTTGTTGCCGGAACAAATCCGCTCGAAGACTGATAAGCCTGATTGGAGGTTGTATTTTGATTGTACGATGATGTGGATGAGGCAGAGGGCGATGCTTGGCTGAAAGTCGAGGTATTCGACTGGGGATATGAGCTCGAACTGTATCCTGACTGAGTGACCGAGGTTGTGGCGGTATAACTGTTGGCATTTCCGGTAGCCGAGGGATACGAGGATTGCACCGATTGTGCACCGGCCGATGACGAGTAGGCATTGTAACTGCTCTGCGAGGCATTGGACGTCTGATACGACGGTTTTTGCGGCTGATAGGTAGTCGAGCTTGTTGCCGACGAGCCATAATTTACGCCAGAATTATTCGGCGATGCAATCATCTGCGATGAAGAGTTATAGGACGCCTGTTGCTGTGCTGTGTCAATGTCCAAGGCGTTGGAAGTGCTACTGGAGTTGACGGAGGCAGTTGCGGTGGAAGATGCACCAATCGTTGACATACTTGTCGTTGAGGAGTTGTACGTATCCGTGGTGGAAGTATCAAGAGTCGTGGAATCACTTCCAAACTCAAGATTACCAAACTGCACGTCAAGGAAGCCTATACTGCTGTTGACAGTGTCGCCGGGCATCTCGACAGCCGTCGAGGGAATTTTCGAGGGCGGGGGAACACGTGGACGCTGCTTTGTTTGCCTGTGAGGCTGATTTGCCGGCATGGACATGGGTGAAAATGCAGAGTGACTTGTGGTCTTGTAGTTGTCACTTGTTTGCTGGGTCAATTGAGTTAGATACTGACTCTGTGCCGCAGTCAAGGTGTTTGATTGCATCTGCGCGGGCATTCCCAGACTCTGCTGTGAGCTTTGAACCACTGGTGGAACCATGGAAGCCGATTGTTGCAGCGAGGATACCTCGAGTTTCGAGAGATCCTCTTGAGCTAGACCGGCCGAAACACTGCTCACAGTAGCATTCACCTGGCCAGTAACTTCTTGAGGATTTTTCGCCTCCTCTGCGGCAGCCTGATCACTCATCACCGTGCTTGGAGTGAAGACCTTCGTGTCAGCCAGCGAACCAGTGTACTCCTCGTTGTCCCAATCTTCAGATGGTTCAAGATTATTCCACGAGTCGCTACTGCCTTTCGCCGCGTCCTGATTGCTTTGCTGCTGCTCTTCACTGCCGGTCCACGTATCGATTGGGCGATTAAAGCTGTGGGCACCGGAGGAGGACGCCGAGTCACCTCTGCTGGCAAAGGTACGAGGTCCGAGGCCTCGACCACCGCCACGTCCACCCCGACCCGACCGTCCGGGGCCACCGCGGCCGCCGCGCCGTCCCGGTCCCGAGTAACCACCCTCACGAACGTTGTCCTCTATGTTACGCTCATTTTCCTTATTTTCCCGGCCACGCCAGCCACGATTGTCATGATTGGCACGTCCCCGTAGCCTCGGCGGACCTCCACCGCCTCGTTGACTACGTCTCTCCTCGCCCCAATCGCCACCACCGCTCTCCTCGTGGTCAGCAGGCTCGGCATTCTGCTTTGCACTGCTTGGCTGGCGAGGTTTCTTCTTCTTCACCTCCCACTCGGTCGAAACACCCTCAAGCAGGTCATTGCCGGCACGATTAAAGTCCCAGTCGCTGTCATGCAGCGCCATGATCACTTCGTCCTCAGAACGACCGGTTGCCTCCATTACCTGCTGGATTTTCTCCTTCAAAGCTGGATCTTCAATGCCACCTGACCGCGTGTCGATGATTTGTGCATGTTTCGTCGAGTCCTTGTTAGACTGCAATCGAATTTAATTTGTTGTAAGATTCATATTGTGTTTTCAACGTTACAAAGAAGGTTAGAATGATTAATTGACAACTTACCTGGCCCCTATCATGCTTAGCAGTGTCTGTGGTTTTCGAGTGATGATGCTGGTCCGATTTTCCATGCTGTTGAGACTTGTTTTTGTTGGAGCCTTTCCCGCCGGAAGAGGACACCAACGACTTATTGCCTGAACTCATGGCCAACTACGAAAATCCCCTTATCTATTCACCTTTGGCTATCACACCTATGTACACTTGCTATTTACAACCTGGAACAACGGAAAAAAATTGTGTCAAATCACAAAATCATCAATCTTATTTATCACACAAGATAATTTCAAGTGAAAAAAAAGGCGTCATTCATTTTTTCCCTCGATCTAGTGTACCAATTTAAACGTAAATTCATCGCAAGAAAGTACAAGAAAAATATTTTACAACGACCGTGGGTGCTCAATGTCCATTGCCAACGAAGATGATTTTCTCACTTGTCTCTCTACACATCTAGTTTTGTCGAATGAGTCAAGTGATCGATTTAAGTACCTAATCTCGTGTGACCGTGACAAAAAAGCAATGCAACTTCTCACAAGCGTTGTGCGATTGATAATAATCTCAGAAACATAAATCGTGATACATTGGGCAATCGTAGTTTCACACTAGACCATGTGCACGACGGACGCCATTTGTGGATTTAGAGGAAGGCTTGTCAAGCTTCGTCGCTGTTGGCGGCGGCGGTGGCGGCTGTGCCGACACACACCATCATCGACGACACACGGTTTCCACAAAGCCCGTGGGGAATGGCGGATTGCGGCCCTCAATATATTTTTGCATGAGATTTCACGGACTATCGCGAACCGGGTAAACGTCCTTGTAGACTTTTGCCAACGTCATAGACCGCAATTATGCTTTACCTCGGGTATTATCACGTCCGCGCGTCAAACTATGAAAAAAACAAGGTATTAGCCCCCGTACCTGGTTAGTGCGCTCAAAACGCAGCTCGATCACGTGACCCAGGCCCCTCTACCCCACTCTGAGAGACTGAACGAGACGACGCTTTGCCTGTTTCCCGACAACGACGTTCTTCTTCCCGTCACATACATACATACACACGATTTCGCTTCCTCGCGCACTCGCGTGCATTCACACTTGTGGACGTAGTCAATTTATACGCGAAATATGCCCCGTGTGCACGGTTGCTGCGCGATATCTTACCTTCTATGTGTATGTGTCGTCCTCGATGTGCTATTGGTGCATCTGTGCTACGCGGCTACATCCGCTCTCTTGGCCGCCATCATGGAATTTTTGCTCGGCATATCGCGTCATGGAAACTCACACAAGATGGCCGACCAACGTTTTTTTTTTTGACCAATCAGATTTTCCTCCTTTGCGCCCTAATATTTGCGCCTGTACCTATAACCTATTAATTTTGATATATCCTACCTCTTCATGTTTGTAAAATTATAAAATTATTATTGACAACATAATAGTGATTAACAACAAAAACAATGCCAAGATATCCGCTGCATCCCGCGTCAGGCACGGGTGTAAATATTCCTTGGCAAAGAAAAGCCATCCGACTTGTCAGATACGGATGTGCGAATCGACCATTTTTTCACATTGTTGTTATGGGTGTAAGTTTATTGATAATGAAAAAATTTTTCCGATTATTTTTACCGATAAACTGACAGGTAATGTATTTCCAGGTGAGACAAGAGGAGCGAGATCCTCCTATCGAACAATTGGGCACTTATGACCCGATGGTGAATGAGCGTGGGGAAAAACTGGCAGCAATAAATTTTGAACGAGTTGGATATTGGCTCGGCCAGGGGAATGTTGATGTATCTAAGATTGCAAAAAGACTCTTGGGATTAGCTGGATACTTACCCATCCACACGGATCAGTATGTAATTGGGTGGAAAAATAGAAAAGCCGCTGAAGAGGCCGAGGCAAAGGCAAAGGCAAAGGCAAAGGCGGAAGCAGAGGCTCTGGAGAAGGTCGAGCAGTCAAACTGAGTAATGAAACATTTTTTTTTATTGTAAATAGTTGAAAATACACATCGAAAAAGCATTCTTAAAGAATTTGCATGACCTTTTTAATTATGAAACGTCGTGTAATGATGAATTGTGATTTTTTCTACGAGAAACACAGAAAATTACTCGTCAAATGTGAAATTTGATAAATCATCTGGGTCCTCTGTTACTCTTGAATGATACAAATAATTATCCAATTAATTTTAAACATTTACCATAAGTTTCTTTATCTAATTTTCCAATAATCTACAGACTTTCCTCCAGAGATCCTTGATTTGAGACTGTTTGAGGCCAGTTTTGCAGAAGGCTCGGAACAAATCATCATTTTGTTCGACGAATTCTATAAAACATTTTTAAAAAATTAGACAAAGAAAAATAAAAAATAAGAAAAATCTCACCATCATCGAATGGTTTAATGTAAAAAGCATGATCTAGAGCTAATGTTTTGGGATTTATTTGAATTGTCCATCGATATTCAGCAAGATGCTTTTTTTCAGCAGTTGGGAAATGGATTACAATTAAAAATCCTCCCTTATCATAGGATTTTTCAATTGTAGCAACTTCTTTTTCTTCTAGCTTTGCCAAGATCTTACTTCTCAAGGTGCATTTGCTGTTGTACTCGCCGAAAACTATTGGAAACCGAAAACAAGAAGATTATTTGAAAATTTAAGCTAGTACTGCAGTCTATAGCGTTGATACCTGTCATAAGACGAGAAAAATTTTTCTCTCGAGTGATGCTCTCAACCCACGGACGAAATTCGGGTATCATAAAACACTCGACCCGGTCGAAGTGACAGGTTATGTCATCAATCAACGTAGAATCATCCTAGAATCGACATTAAATCAGTAAGTAAGAGATGCCCACTATTTTTTTCAGTAATTTAATAATTATTTGCATTTAATTTACCGTTTCTTTGACCGTTAATTTCAATCGAAAACTCAGAGTTTCCATTTTCACGCTGGCTTCATACAGCCAGGCTTGTTTGTCCTCTAGCCATAGTTTTTTTACGTTGTTGTAAGCAATTCCTGTTACATTTTGAGTGATTTTTACCAGCTTTTGTAGAGGAATATCTTCCTCAGACGACTCATAGGCTTCGTCTACTTGTCCTGGATTTTCTATTCTGGAATAGAAGTGAGTTTTACTAGGGAAAACATCGAGAAAAGTCATAATTTGTTTTAAATATTTGAAACTTACTCTTGGTCGATAGACCTTGTTATTTTTGGTCTTGATGCTGTTGCTGCTCTTTCGGCCAATTTATCCTTCAATTTTATCGCTTTCGTCAGCAATTCATCACGATGTTTTTCAAGGTTTTGTAATTCCTCATCTTTTTGTAATTCACTCATTTTTATTTGTTTTTCATTGCAGAATCAATCTCAAATATCAAATCCACTCTCTCGTAACATAACAAACAACAAGATACACACGTGTTTATGGGTTATGATTTGGGTTTTCGGGTACCAGAATCGGGTACAAAGGCAGGGATAAATCATGGAAATAAGCTAGCTTAAGTGAAAAAAAAAATTATCTTCTAGTTTATTTCACGATAAAGCAGTTATTTGAGTATTTTCTACCCTCAAATTAATTATTATTCTTATGCAAATAGTAAAAAAAAATCAAAGTTTTTTCGATTCACCTGGAGTTGCATTTAAATTTTCGCGCCAAAACCGTAAGAGCCCGCTGCGAGAATCGAGAATCGAGATGCGCGCGCGCGCGACGCTATTTGAGGCTACCTTCACTACGTTGAGTTTTGTTCATTGTTCTTTGTATGTGTAAGGGACAACGCCGGCTCGTGTGGGAGAAAATTGGCTCAAAAATTCTTGATGAATATCGCTCCTATACAACTATAATATTGGACGTAAGTACGTAAAAAAAAAACAAAGTAGATATCAGAGTGCAGAGTTACATATATTTGTATAGAATTCATGAACATTATATGTCAAAGCATCGAACGTTGTCGATGTCGTTTGGACCACCATTTTGTGAAAATAAATCGAGAAAATTCCCGCTGAAAAGCAGCTTATTTTCTCTTGATAAGTGTTACAAGTCACACTGCTCTCAAAACGCAATTTTTACTTCTGCTTCATGGTCGTAGAATTTCCTATGATTTATTTTTCCATATTTCATAGATTTTTAAGTGACAATGAGGATTGTCGTAGTTCAGACAATTGCAATATTTGATGCCCTAGCTGTTTTAAATATCCAGTGTTGTGTATTTATGTGTCAACGGAGGATATAAAAACCGATTGTAATAAAATTAATAGCATGATATGCTTAATTCAAAGCAGGGAAGGGGAGTAGCCTTGTAAAAAAGTGGATTACACTAGCTGGATTTTTTTTTTTCGTAGTTTATTCTTGCTCTCGCTCCAGAAATTGTTGTTTTTTTATATAAATAAAAATTTGAATAGATAAAAATATATATGAATATTAGAGTTTAGCGTACGATTCTACTCGAATTTTTTTGGAGTCATAAAAATTGTCAATCGTGTATTTGTCAAGTGAAAAATTTGCCGGTCAAGATTACGTATATGACATCAGTTTCTGTCTGACGTATTTATTATCACCGCGAAGCACGGTGTGAAGAAAGAAAACGCGATAAGTATAGATACGGCGCGCTGATGTCACGCATTTTTGTCGTGAAAGTTTTCCTGTCCGTGCAGGTTCAGACTTGTCATCGCGTATGACAAAATGGCGCATTTGTTTGGCACAAACCGCGGAAATAATTATTTAGAGCATTGCTATAGCCTATAAACAATGTATGTAATACATTTTTGTGTTTTTTTTACAGATTTTGACAGTGTTTGATGACGTCGTAGTCGGAGTGGGGGCTGGAACGTGTCTGTGTATGTCGGTCGACGAGCGTCAGCCAAGCCAGTCGCACGCGAGCTCCCACTGTGGTAGCATTACCTCTGCCGAGTCTAGGGTAAATGTGTGATTACAGTTGTATTAATTATAATTACAGTCTGACCAGTGCAGTGTTAATAGTAACAATAAAAGTAGAATTACTCCGCGATTTTTTTGATTAAAAAGAGTAGAAGCAGTGCAGTGCAGTGTTGTGCAGTGAATCCAAGTAAACTGATTAATCGTTGAGTGAACTAATTAATTTCTAAATAAACTGATGCAGTGTCCAGCCTGCGGATTCGTGCATCATCTCGGGTAGCAGATCGGTGAGTCGTGAATTTATAATTACTCACGTCCTACACGAATAAAAATTTCTGTCCATAATTAGTTGAATTATTTCGGGTATTTCGAGATATTAGGCTCCAGTAATATTTTATGAATATTCTAAATAGATCACTAATTATTGGGAAGTTTTCTTTTGTGTAGGTTATTGATATGCATTTTGGCGAACGCTAATTAACTAGAAAAATATTTAAAATATTCATCAGTTAATTAGTGAGTGGGTGTGATATTTATTTTTTTGTCTAGTTCTCCTCATTTTTTCAATAGCAAAATTTTCTTGCATTTTTAGAATTTTCCATCATTTATTTCAAGGTTTTTATTGCGATTTTGATTTTTTTTAGTGATAGTAAATAAATTTTTTCACTTGTTTCTGTCATTAATAAGTATTTTTCGACTCTTATTTATTCTTAATATGCAAGAAAATTAATTTTACTATTATCTAAATATTTATTTTGCTTAATTCACATGATAATATATATTTTCCGCAAAAATTTCTTATGCTTCTTTGCAATCGTAGTGTAACACACAATAATAGCATGAATTATATAGTTTTTTATTACGTATAAATTAAAAAATGACTTTTCATTTATAGGAAGCATTGCATAGTTATTTTTGCCTTTTTTTTAAACAAAAATTATCGAGTAAAATTCAACTATTTCCCTGTTTTTTTTTAGGCTTTTCAGCGGGTAAATTACTCGCCTAACGTGCAAGTATTTTACTCTCGAGTTTCGCCCGTTTTTTTTTTGTGTGGAAAATTGGGCTAGACTTTGATTAAAAACAACGTCCTTGCGTGGGTGGTACTATCATCGTGTGGAGACAGGGGGGAAATCGGAAATTTCGCGAATTTTCTTTGCTTTATCGTTTCCGTCCCTTATAGGAAGGTCGCGGTCGCGTAGTTTTATAAGTAAAGTAGATTCAATTTATTTTCCACTTGTGTCGCCAGTGCATATCTATTTTATTGTACATATTTAATTATTGTTTATCTGTGCTGTTTCAGTCTCCACTATGAGACTGTTCAGCGATGTGTATATATTGAAATCCGCGGAAAATTCTCTATATTCAATAATTGACAGTGATGCTTTAGATTTTGTGAGTTGTTATCGTTATTTTGTCAGTGTAATGATAATAATTCACTTAGTCTGTATCATTATTCAATTTGACTAATCTCTATAAGCAAAATTAACTTGAAAAACAACTGACTAATTGAGATAAATTACTGTATAAAAATTAAATGACTGTACAGTTGTATTTTACTGGTTTTTTAGGAGCAAATTTCCATTGTAAATTTTAGCTGCACAGTTTTTTTTATTTTTATAAGTGATTTATACCCTTTAACTTGAAGTCTTCTACAAAAAATTACTTATATTGACTCATATAGGTCATTTAAATAACTAACGCGGTGACTTTAAAATTCAAATTAAAAAAAAAAAAACGCGCGCGACTGAAAAGTGCTGCGGAATATCACAAGATGGCAGTGCAAGTATCGATAACCGCCATCTTGAAAAAAATATGGCCGCAATATACACATCTGACGTCAGCGACGTCTCTCCCACACACAAATGTTTCTCTTATATTCTTTACTTTCATCTGTTATATATTCGCTTAAAAAAAAAAATGTGTAGTTCTAAATTCAGTATTTCAATTTAACCCAATTAAACAATTTTGTATATTTAATATCTATTTAAATACAGTCAGACAGTACAATTGTCAGTGATTAATTCGTGTGTGATGTGAGATATGATCGAATATTTACTCAAGAGAGCCATGTGATTAATTTATAAAATCAATTATTTTTTTTTTAAAACAAAAAATAATCATGTTCTTCCCTATTGGTTGGCCTCGGGTGTTAAATCCCGCGGATTCTGACGATATTACAGCAATAGTTTGCAACCGTGACAAGATATTATTTGCTATTTTAACAAAAGATGCACTAGCAATATGGTATTGCAAGGTAAATAAATATAGACTACTTTCTAAATCATTTAGCTTTCTAAATTGACTGATTGTTTTAATTGTAATGGATATTTTAGCCCTGTGTACCCGTGATATTTGATCGACGTAGCCCAGATTCTATTGAAAAATATGGAGAAAATGTTTATCTACAATGGAAGCCAGATTCGAGTATGCTCACAGTGGCTGTAAGTGTTTTTTTTTATTATTATATCAACACTGGTATATGACAATAATTAAATTATATTTTAGACTTCAGACAGCTACCTGCTATTTTATCGATTATCCGATAGTGGTGGCGATGGCCGAGGCCTATATGAGCAAAAAGACTCACCGGTTACGAGTTTACGACGTGATAGCGCCGAATTATATATTAAAGAGGTCATTCCATCCTTAGTTTTGACTTTTGTCATGCCTGTTTGGATCGATGGAGGAATAAGTTCATTAGTTTGTATCAGGGATGAGCTAATGATTGCAACAAAAACCAGCAATATTGTTCGACAACGTTGGGAAGGAACGCCAAATCGTGACTATTCATTGGATCTCCAGAGAATTCCATTTAGCATTGATCAACAGATCTCAACTGTTGCTGTGCCAATAACAGAAAAAAATGTCTATGTCACTGAAATTGAGTATTCACCGTTGGTTGGTGGCTTTGCCATTGTATTGAGCAATGGAAAAGCCGCTTTTTTAACTGCTCAATCATTAAAATTCGATCCAAATCAAGTACAAGGTGTTTGGGCAAGGTATTTGGATGATGCAACATGTGCAGCAGTCAATCATAAGTACCGATTGATTGCATTTGGCCGTGAAAATTCCGAGGGCGTTGTTTACTATGTTGACGAGACGACCGGAAGCCTAGAGGTGTCTCACACGCTCAGTTTGTCATCTAAAGATTATCCTGGCAAGCCGGGGAGGGTTAAATGCCTAAGATGGACACCAGACAGTTGTGCAATCGCTTTGGCATGGGAAAGCGGTGGCCTGGCTATTTGGAGCACATTTGGAGCACTCTTGCTCTGTACTTTCAAGTGGGATTATGGCCTACGTGTCGATCTTTCTCGAGATAATCCACTGCATATTCATACAATGGTGAGAAATTTCGTATTTATACATATTTTCACAATTTATAATGAAAATTTGTGCAATAGGAATGGTCGGCTGAAGGCTATCAATTGTGGATGCTTCGTGAATCGCCAAATTTATCTGTCGATGAAGAAAACGGCAATGAAACTCATACTCAACGATCATTGATTCAATTGGAATTTGTCAAGAGTCCGCTGACTGTTAACCCCTGCATGGTATGACGAATGGCCAAGAAATTAATTTAAAATAATTATTTTCAACTGCCGTTATTGTGAATAAATTCAGGGCCATCATGGACATCTGTATCTTCAAGGCGAAGACCGTTTGTACCTGAATTTAGGCGGAGTTTCTGCGGAAAACTCGAGTTTTCACTTGGGCACAGAGATTGCCAGTGATTCGAGCGGTCAAGCGTTGGCTGGGTCAAAGCAGTGGCTAGTTGTTCCCATTCCCAGCGCATATAGCGGATCTAACTGGCCTATTCGAGTAAGTTTAATATTTGAATTATTGACAGCAGGGAGACAAGGCGTCAATATTATCTAGTCAATACTAGACTAAAGCCGCGAGCTTCTCTGATGATTCTCTCAACCGCATATATAGTATACTGCGATAGATAACGAGGGACAAAGCATCGCTGTTGCTGGGCGCACTGGTTTGGCCCACTACTCGCTGCCCTCACGTAAATGGAAGCTGTTTGGCAATGAAACTCAGGAGCGCGATTTTATCGTGACTGGTGGACTCCTTTGGCACCGTGGCTTTATGATTGCCAGCAGCTATTCACTGTTGGAGGATAAAGATGAAATTCGAATTTATCCTCGAGACACTCGGTTGGATAATAATTACGTAAAGAGCGTGCGAATGCCGTCGCAGGTCTTGCTTCTCAATTCGATGAAAGATCGACTGCTCACTTTTTGCGCCAATGCTCAAGTCAGCATTTTTGATATGAATCTGGAAGGTGCTGAAGGTAATTTACTGTTGTTGATTGATGTTATTTATCAATAGATACTTATTGATGTCTATAAAATAGGCTCGGGAAGTCTTGAGTTGACGAGAATTCAGACTGTCGACATTGGCGGATTGTGTGTGCATCCAGCATGCGTTGTCAGTGCAACTCTGACGACAATTCGCGCTGAGACTGCTGGAAGTCACCCTCATCCCGAGAGTCTGTTGCTCAATGTGTCGGGAAAATTGCTCATGGTACAGCGAGAGCACTGCATGGACAATTCCGAAGTGGTGAAAATTTTTTTTAAGTCACAATATATTATTTTTATCATTGAGACTGATGAAAAAAAAATTTTTTTTTTGATACAGCTATTTACCTGCGGAGTTCCCAACGTTTTAGCCTCATGTGTGGAAAATGTTTGGGTGCCGTCAAAGAGTCGCAGAGACAAGCCTCACTTGACCGAGGCACTTTGGTTGTTTTGTGGTGCTCACGGTATGCGAGTATGGTTACCATTATTTCCTCGCAATCATCAGGATAATGCTCATACATTTATGAGTAAACGAATTATGTTGCGCTTTCATTTACGTATTTATCCATTGGCAATTCTCTTTGAGGATGCTATTCTTCTTGGCGCAGAAAATGATACAGTTCTCTACACGTCAGATACTAATTCTCCATTTTCCCTGCCGTTTAGCCTACTTGAGCTAACAAGTCAGGTGTATTTACATCAAATACTTCGACAATTAATTCAACGAAATCTCGGTTATCACGCGTGGGAAATTGCAAGATCGTGTGTTTCATTGCCATACTTTCCGCACTCACTTGAGCTCTTGTTGCATGAAGTACTCGAGGAGGAGGCAACAAGTAAGGAGCCCCTGCCCGATGCACAATTGCCGTCAGTTGTTGAATTTATCCGCGAATTTTCCGGAGTTTGGGCACGTGCCGTTGTGCAGTGTGCTCGAAAAACTGAGATTGCTCTGTGGCCTTATTTATTCTCCGTTGCCGGTCCACCGAAAAAATTACTGCAGGACTGCTTGCAACGTCAACAACTTGACACGGCCGCGAGCTACTTGATTATCCTGCAAAATTTGGAACCATCGTCTGTCAGTCGGCAGCACGCGACGCTGCTTTTGGACGCGGCATTGGAGCAAGGACGGTGGGAATTATCGCGAGACTTGGTGCGCTTTCTTCGAGCCATCGATCCCACAGATGTGGAGTCGCCCCGCACATCGTGGGGCGGAACATCTAAACTCGTCGGCACACCACCGACTCCACCTGTGCCGCCGCACGAAGAGGATCTGTCCCTCGTTCTCGGTACTATGCAGGTGTCGAGAAGTCGGAGTTACAGCACGATAACCAGCCCAAAAGTCCAGCACGATGCAGCAAGCAAGGATCCACCGTCGTCGGTGCTGGAAAAAACTCGGAACGTGGTAATGCGACGAAAAAAGTCAGCATCGAGCGTGAAGACGGAGAAAACCGAGTCTAAGGAGGCATCTGCTGAAGAATTTTTCATCGATGTGATTCTACAGCGACACGCACGAAGGCTACTGTCAGCACGAAGACTCGCAGACTTGGGACGTTTTGCAGCTCGTCTGGATTTCCATCTAGTCACGTGGCTGGCGCGAGAGCGCGAGCGGGCCGCTCGCATTGAAGACTATGTTGTTGCGCTCAAGGCTGTGCACGAGGATTTCTGCTTTCCCTATCCCGTTGTTTCACTGCTCAACTTGCAGAAACTCCGGAAAAATAGCAACTTATCAGCAAGATCTAGATCAATCAGTCTGGATTGTCCTGAGAGCGAGTGTCCACCGTGCGTAGGTGTTGCAAGTCCGAATTTAACTGCTGATCTGCCGCCTGACAGCGGATACACCAGTCTCCCCAGTACACGGCCGCTATATACCAGCTTTGTGTCGCCTGCCGCGAGTTTGGAGACACAATTTCCGGTGGCGGAGGCCAAACTAACGCCCAGGATGCACGATGCAACGAGTCTTATGAGCGATGCCAGCACTATTTGGCGCGATGATGTTGAATCTATTATAGGAACGGTTTGTTGGAGCTCTAACGAGCCCATTGAAATTCCTACTGAAGTTCACTCGGCGTCCTGTGGCTCCAGCAATCGTGCTGAAGTTCAACTGCGATATTTACTGCAACTGTTTCTCGAGGCCGGATGCGTAGGCTGGGCAGCAGTACTCACGACAATTTTGAGAGACGCCTCGGCCATGGCTCGAGCTGTTCGAACTGCTCATGCACCCATGCAGACACTGGAATCCATTGTTAATCTGCGAGATGGACTGTTGACCCTGTCCAAGTGGGCACACTCCGAGTGTCTTGGCTATCGAGCTTTTATGTCGAGTATTCAGGCACAAACATCACTTTTAAATCGATTAATAGTTCTTAAACAGCAGCAGCAACAGTTTCATAATCATAAGCAAGAGCCAGAAATTCCTGAGAGCCCATCGCCCAGTCCTGTGCCTTCTTTTGTCAGCAGTCAAGGTCGAATTGGCTCCAGATCACGCCGCTCATCGGCTAGTCATGGCTCTACGACTGCTACACTTGAAGAGGAAAATGATAATAGCTCATTTTCCGGCACTGAGGAGAGTACATTCCGTGGAAATTTTAATGGTCTTACAAATACTGACAGAGAAAGTCAAAATTCCGGCTGTTCTATTGCGTAATTTATTTTTTTTTTGTCGAAAGAAAAGAAAAAACAATTGCTCAATGCTACATCGAGCTTACATGAACAGTGCAATGTTTAACATTTACTACCACTGAAGAAAATGACTATAAATTAATTTAGTGTACTATTGAAATGTCCGTGACTTTGAATTTATAGCAATAACGAGTCATAGACTCGATAGTTTCATGTTGACGTGCAATCAAACTGATCTTTGAGATTTTTCATGAAAAATAAATGAATTTTTTACTCGTATAATAATAATTATTCCGATAATAATGTACACGAAAAATTGTCAACAATTTATTTTAATTAATTTTATTACCATTGAGCAATATGATAGAATTTTTTCTTTCTTTCTTTTTTTTTTTTTTTAGTGTAATTAACAAACAAAATTTTGGGTAACAGTATTTGTTGTATGTTTTAATTGTATTTACGCGTATATATTTGTTTTTTTGGAGTTTCTTGGCCCGATAAAACTATTGAATAATGTAATGGGGTTTTGAATTTATAAGAAAAAAAATCAAGTATCCATTAATCACTTAGTCAATTAATTAAAAAATATATTTAATGATATTTTCACAAATTTTTGATGGTATTTTATGACTTTTATATCATCCTTTTTACATATATTGAATTATCATAAGAAAAATATCTTTGAGCTGCAAAATATAGAATTGGCAGTTTCATGAGGATGAAAAAAACTACCTTGCATTAGAGTACTTAAACTAAAAAAAAAAAAAAAAATATTCCAATAATAGTACCTAATAATTCGCGGAATTTCATCGCTTTTATTTATAGAAAAAAAAAAAAAAGAGAAAAAAGTATCCAACTAATCAACAGTTGGATTTTTTTGCGCTATGCTGATTTTTTTACTTATACATTATTTCAATAGGAATCATTACCAATGAACAAAAATCTCTATCATTTTCCGAGCCTCCAAAAGCTATGAAAAATTGAATATTGTCCGTTTCATGTTTAGACAAAAAAAAAAAAAACACAAAATGCAAATGGGTAGAAGGAAGCTAAGTTGCCACAAATCGGGCAGGCACGTCTCATAAATGTATCACATAACAGGCTAAATCATTGATTTTTTATGAATATGACACCCGATGAGGGTGAGTCTACTTAATTGATTAAATGATTTACACGTTAATGTTGGAAATTTGGATTGTACGGTGCTTGCTTATACGCGTTTTCAGTGTAGGGCGGAGGTTGCGCGTTGTAAAGCGTCGTAGAGGCTGAAAAAAATGAAATTTTAGTATACATATACGTAGTTAGTTAATTTATTCGTCGGCAAATATTGACGACATTCATTATTCACTTACTTCCATGACCATAATTTGGATACGGAGCTGGAACGGCGCTATATTGCGCTGGTTGAGGTGCCGCTGGTTGAATAATTTGAATAATTCCCGATGAAGGATTTTCTGAAAAAATTCATATTATATTTTTGACTTATTGAATAATTTATCTAGACAAAAAACTCTATGAAATATCGAAGCTCCAACTACTTTATTATTCATTGTTTAATCATAAATGTCATTTAAACACATATATCAAGCTTGCATACACAAAAAGCCATAAAAATATATATATATATATTTGTAGATATATAAATCACTGATGACTGCATGTTTGTCTTTAGTTTGCATTGTGCACGGATTTGTGAAAATTAAGGTTTTTTTTGTTTATTGTACGTATAAAACGTCTGTAGGCACTCGGTTTCTTCACTATCACTGGTTATTATGGAATTTAAAATAAAACGTTGACATTGAATCCGTTTAAAACTTAGTTAATAATAAAAAAATATGAAAAAATAAGCTGCATAAGTATCAAATGTTTGCTTAATACTATAAAATTATTATACTACTGGAATGCATAGTCATGGAAGCGATTTTCAAATCGTTTTTTTTTTTCTTTTGGTTATATATTAAAAAAAAAAAGCTTGATGTTTTTGAAAACCACACGTTATCCAGCCTGTTTTTTCGTCTAAGCGAAATTTGGCCCTGGAAAAAAATGATTAGACATTCGATTATGCTTGTCATCAATGAGTTATTATTGAGTTGCAGAAAGCACGGAATTTATTTGGATAAAATTTGATTTATATGAGGTGAATTTTTTTGAAAAAAAAAAGACAAACAAGTAGGCAGAAGCATGATTAAATTATAGATGAATTGAAATGAAAATTCTTACGTCCGTAAACTGTGCCACGGTGGCGACGCTTGTACCACGGGCAACAGGTACAGCAGAGGCAGGATAGACAGCAGACAAACAGCGAAATTAAGACGATCACCCCGACGACAATGTAGAGAATGGGCATTCTGGAAAGATCAGTTTTAGAAGTCACATTGATAAGTACATATCTGGTGGTTAAAGCGTTTATAAAAAAATATTTTGATTTATAATTAATATACCTCCAAAATTATTGGAGATAAAAATTATTCTCAAGTAGAGAATTTTATTAGCTACAAATAGTTTTCATTAGAATTTGCCTAATGCATATCCTTTATTAGTAAGTAAAATATCGATGTTTCGGCGATCCTTCCTTTTCGTTGTCAATAAGTGATAAATTAATGAAATTAGGTTTTAAGGTTTTGAATATTTACCCAGTTTCCAAAATGAAGTCCTCTTGCGTACAGCAACGATGGGTTTGACGTTTGAAATCGTAGCAACAATACGACTCGCTTGGATTATTGAACCCAGGGCATGATGGATATATAAGGGATGAAAGATCATCTCTCGGGCAATCCATTCCTGAAAAAAATAAATTATTATTATATTAAAATTGAATTTTGCGTTGTAAAAAAAACAAAATTATTATCAAGCTCACATGACCATGCAACCGGATATACATGATAAATTAAATTTACAAATGTTATCTATAATTTCACTGATAAAATTCCGAATGCGTCATCATCGGGGGGTTATTTTTGAAAGACTTATAAAGTGTCGAAGTTGAAATACTTTACTTGGAATTCTGTGGATTGAACAATGGATTCACGGTGGCCATGAATTGTGGCGTCATATGATGTCATTTTAGTAAATTTCACGAAAAATCATGGTGGAAATGTTTAATCTATTTTATACTCACCGTATGCAGCAGATGTAACTGCTACCAGGAGAAAAAATGATAGACGCGAAATCATTTTGTTGTGTAAATCCAGTAGAAAAATGTATTAGAAAGAACAATTAATCAGTCTCGAAGCGTTCTGATTACCACTTCCAAAGTTCCAACGACCACTTTGAAGTGTGTGTGTGTGTGTTGGCTGATGTATCATCGGCAGGTTACCATTATTATTATTATAACCACTTCTCACCGCCGATGCGCTTCTCCCACTTTTTTCCCGGCAAAATTGCAAATTCACCTTAGTCTCTAACAAAAATCACCTATTGGTTGATGGAGGTTTTTTCCGCCAATAACACAGCTGTTTGGTTTTAGCCAATCAAAGAAAGTTTTCCACTCTAGTGGAGAATCACTACTTTTCTACATAACCGACCGTTGTTATCGTCGCGATTTCTTCTGTACCGTGTGACGGTGTGTGTGTGCCCGTGAAGATCCGGCCATATGCTCGTTGCTCCTCTTTGTAATCAATTTATACATTATAAAAATTCCGAATACGATTCTATATACTCAATATATTGTTTTTACAATTAAAAATTTCATTGTGAAAAATGCTACAGTTGTTTGTGCTCAATTTCTAATAAAAAAGTGTTGAAAATAATAAATTATGGAAGTTACACGGCAGAGTAAGTAAATTTTATATTTGAGGTTATGTTTTGCATTCGTTTATCTATCAACAAACAATTGGAAAGTGAATTGAGGTAATAATATTAATTTGTTATTTATTTGTTGTATTATTATTTTTCAGATTTTCAAGAAGTTTTAACTGAGTTGGACGATGTATTGAAAAATGCAACTTTTTTATCAATCGATGGGGAATTTACAGGATTAAATTCGGGTCCTGATGCCAAACCATTTGATACACCAGCTCAGTATTATGCTAAAATTAAATCTGGCTCGATGGATTTTCTTTTTGTGCAATTCGGCCTCTCAGTTTTTACATTTGACGATAAAATTAACAAGTAACCTTTATATTTATTGTTTAAGTGTAATATATCATTATAGAACATTATTACCGTTGATTTTGATAAATTTTTGTTTTAGATATACTCAAAGAACATATAACTTTTATGTTTTTCCACGTCCTCTTCACAAAGCAGCGCCAGATTGTCGATTTATGTGTCAGGCATCGTCTATCGCATTTTTAGCAACTAATGGGTTTGATTTTAATAAATTGTTTAATTGCGGTATTCCTTATTTAACGGCAACTGATGAGGAAAAATTAAGCAAAAAATTGGATGAACGACAAAAAATAAGAGAGGATGGTCTTGATCGTATTATAATTTCTACAGATGATAAACCTCAAATTGAGGAGATTTGGTGAGAAATTTTTTTCTCTTTTGCTACTAACTCACTATAAAAAAATCACGATTAATTGTTCAGTTGTAGAATTGATACATTTCTCAATTCTTCCGATAAGGAATTGTTTATCGAACGATGCAATTCGTATATTAGACGAATTATTCATCAGGAAGTGCGACTGAGGTGGCCAAACAAGTTTCGAGTGGAAAGTAAAATCGATGGATGTAATCAGGGTTTGATAGTGCATAAAGTCGGCACTAAAGATGAAGAAGAGAAGAAAAAAATTGAGATTCAAGAAAAGGAAAAAATGGAACTTAAAGAAGCTGTTGGTTTGAGTATGCTACTGAGAAAAATTGCCGACTCGGTGAGTTAATTGTTTAAAATTATCCGTCTAACTCATTTTTCTTTTTCTTTTCATGGCAAATGCATAATTATTTATTTTATTAATAGGGAAAATTAATTGTTGGACACAATATGTTGCTGGATTTGTGTCACATTGTTCACAAATTTTTTGGAGAATTACCAAACTCATATACCGACTTTAAAGAGCTGTTACATGGCTTATTTCCGCGTCTTATTGACACAAAAATTCTCGCACGTATTCCGGATATTAAGGAGAAAATTCCCTCGTCTATTTTGTCGAATATGATTGAAACGATGAGCTCGGAGCCATTTGACATGCCGAAAGTCAACTCAGTGGACGGCAGGGCATACAGTTGCCAGACCAAGGCTTATCACGAAGCCGGGTATGACG
Source organism: Macrocentrus cingulum (assembly GCA_002156465.1). Taxonomy (NCBI): domain Eukaryota; kingdom Metazoa; phylum Arthropoda; class Insecta; order Hymenoptera; family Braconidae; genus Macrocentrus; species Macrocentrus cingulum. The sequence continues at coordinate 50,410 of MVJL01006212.1, read as the reverse complement.
CATACATGACTGGTCTTTGTTTCATTGCAATGTCCAATTATCTCGGTAAGTAGCTTGATCAATTAGGTGTACACTACTACACACATTGTGTGCAAATATCCTCCTAAGTCTTGGCCGTTCTTTCAGGTTCATTACAAGCGGAAAAAGTCGCAAAAGTCCTTCCGGATTCGACTTTACTTGCTCCCTATATAAATAAGTAAGTTTAACCATTGAATATCTTATTTTTCATTGCTGATATGAGTACTAATAGTTAATCGTATTTATTTCTAGACTGCTTATTGTTATTTTGAAAGATTATCCGTACATAAATCTTGTTGGAGACGATCGTAAGTATTATAATCAATATTACCAGTTTAAAATACGTGAGAAAAACATTTTTTTTAATGATAATAATATTTGTTTTTTATAGCTGAACCCAAGAGAGATCACGTGTTTCACTTGACATTCCCGAAAACATGGAAAATCAGTAATATTCAGCAGATATTTACTCCACACGGTGAATTTCGAATAGATAGCGTGTAATACAAGTGGATTAATTGAATAATAAATTATTTTTCGTTTTTTTAGGGGGTGCTTATGTCTCCTGGTTATCGGATACAACAGCCTATGTGGCTCTGTATCGATCAGAGAATGCATCGACGTTGATTGAGAAGTTGCGTAAGAAAAATCAGTTGAAAAACATGGAAATTCAGACTTACGCGGCCTATCAGATCCAACATAAGACTCCGATTGAAGTGACGAAAGACAATGGCAAACAAATGCCGGTTGTGAATCACAATAGATTGTCACGAGACACGCTGAGGTGGAAGCGAAATGTCACGTCGCCGGAAAGGCAGGAGGATCGCAAACGGAAGGAACCACCGACTGAGTGAGTATGATGAGAGTAATAGGCATATAAAAGCGGACAAACAACAATGCAGATGTATCTTGACCTAACGCAAATTGGCTGAGTATGCTTAAAATCAAAGCAAAATCAGTTAGAGTGTACGTTATCGAGGCGTGTTATTCAAGCGCGATAATAATTTCATGCTCTTTCTCGTTGCTCTCTCGCTCCTTTCAAAGACTCGGTGCTCCGCTATCTCGACTCGACTTCTTCTCATTCTCATTCCCAGTATATACCCTCTATAACGTACCCTCGCAGTTTCCTGTACACGTTACTATTTGCATAGAGCCGTAGACGTCTGGTCTGAATTAATGGCCCTCGCGTGGCTCGTTACACGTGTTTTTAATGCGCTGTACATTGCTTGCAGATCTATTTCTTCTTTTCATTCAATTATATTATATACATATACACATTAAGGTTCGTTTTTTTTCGAGTAGGTTTTATTAATCGTTGGTGACTGTTAATGTGAATAAATAGTCATTTCAATAGTTGAGAATTAATGCTAAATATTTGATTTTTACTCTCTTTCTCTCTTGGAGACGTCTGCACATGACAAAAACTCGGGAAGAACTGCCAGTTTTCGTGGGAAAATCCGGTAAGCGCGGTGTTATTGATAATTGGCTCTGATATCTGTGACGCATAGTGATAAAGTAGTAGGCATCGGAAAATCAGTAATTTCGACCACATCGCGATTTTTCCTGGGCTTTTGGAGGAAGCAGACGTGTAAAGTCGTGCAGTGAGTGATTTTTTATACATTTTTTAATATTACTAGATTAACAATGCGTGGTCCACACGCTAGATGACAATATTATGCTGTGCATAGTCTGGAACAGTCCTATAGTGATTTTTATGTCGACTGTTTTTGGTCTCAGGAGTCTGCACGCGTTCAAAGGATGTTCATAGGGTTTCGGAAGCATATCTCTAGTTAGTTTTATAGTTTTACATCCTGTGGATGGCCTCAGCAGTCTGCAGATAATTGTTTAAATTATTTAAACACATGAAATTTTTTCGGCGCAATCCGTAGAGTGTTTATTCGTGCGTCGATACCAAAAAAATCATGAAATTCGTGGTTTTTACGGCGGCTCGACTAATTGTAAGAGTGTAGACTGTATGGGGGATTTGTAGTCATATTAATTCACGTATACATTAGTTGAATATCAAATTGCAATGTCAGTTGGTTTGTTTAACTTGTGAATAGAAACATGAAATGAAATATTTATTAAAAAAAAATATTTCATGAAGCATATTCAGGATTATTCTAGTTTACACAAATTGAACTGTCTTCCTTGAACTGGCTTGCCCGACTTTACGAGCCATTGCTACACGCTATGTTAGATCTTCTTCTCAGATATCCAGCTGTCTGACTAGCACCTCTGTGTGTCTCTGCAGTCTTCTCGCACCTCATTCGTGATGCAGCTTACAGCATGCATTATTTTTACCTACCATTTTATTATTTTGTTTTTTCTCTCTCTACTATTCTCTCGTAAGAAAGTAGCGCTCATGATCAGGCAATTGGTCGCGAGAGTGAGGCAGAGAAGTAGATGAGAATAGAAGCTAAGATGTTATATAGGTGCGCCCAATTATCGCGCTCATTACGCTACAAACGAGCCGCGTTGCCCACGTGCGAATAAAATCAACAGCACGCGAAGTATTAGGGCTTGATTAGAATAATGCAACATGCCTCGGATAACGTGCCGTAGAGCGCCTCAGTGGAATGCAAATACACACGAGTCTTGCATGTACACTCTCCTATATGAGTCACATGCGATTGGACACACTGTCCAAGAGCTTGTGAGTTTTTTTTTTGCCAATAAGTAGAAAATATTTTAAATATTTTTATTCTGTTGAAAAAAAAAATTATTATTCTGATTTATAGCTATTTTTCATGCTAAAAATTCAATTTTTTTTTATCTTCCAGTAGATTGATATTTTCTCTCCTTGCAATTGTATTTCTAGTATGTGGTCGAGCATGGAGAAACGTTTGTGAACAGAATAAAAATATAGTGTTTTTTTTTTTTTTTCATTTGTCTACACGTAGGTATAACAAGTACAACACCCTCTAGCACTTCTTCGTGGTCGGTCCAGGCGCATATATCACGACCTGGTACCGATGCATCAGAAAGGATCGTCTGTGTACAGGCACAGCGACGAACGACTTCCGTTACGACAGCTTTTATCTCGTGATTTTTACATTTCTTATTCTTACTCTTCACATGCACGCGGAAACATCCTCGCGCCACGATTTATTTCCTTGGGTTTACACGCACCAGTTTCAATCTCGGTTTCATTGAAATTAAAAATAAAAAAATTGAAAAAAGACGGATAAAAAAATATACCATTGCATCTGTAAGATTTATTTCTCGGGGGTTTTTATGTGCTATATAAAATGTGTGTGTATTGATAGTCGATTATCTCGAACGCTCATTCGAAACTATCGCACTCGTTAACATCGCGTAGTACTGGTAGTCCAGGTTTTATTGCGTGTGTGCAAAGGTGCCACTCGTTATTCGGATTTCTTATCTCACAACGCCCTCACGACGACACACTACGTCCGAAGAAATCGCTGACTAATTCCTCCACGAGTAGTACACTAGTTGTGTGTTATCAATTTAGTCAATTGGCTATAAAGAACTTGTGTGTCGGGAAAACAATGGATATCTATGAAAAAGAATATTTTTTTTTTTTCGTCCTATCGTGCAGAAAATTTTTATGCTCTAGACAACATTTTCCTTGAATGAAAAAAATTTCTAAAAAATTTTTTTTATCTTTTTTTTTTTTTTATTTTTTCAACCATGCACATTTCCTGTTTTAGAATGCATGTGGAGTGGAGTAGTTTTCATCAACGAGAGTAAGTGTAAATTGTAGAAATTTTTCTCGGTTGAAAAAATCAGTTTTTTTTTTTTGTTTTTCGCAGTAAAATTTTCTTCAACTAGTTCTGTGTGATTGTGGGGTTATTAAGCATCGCGATAAGAAGAAGGATACCGGAGGCAATGCAGAAGGCGCGGTGGCAGAGATTTCCATGCATAATGTGGAGTTGAGCCACGTTCAGAGAAAGAACGAAAGAAAGAAAGATAAATAGAAAGAGTAAAAAAAATACACATGCAGCTGCTAGTGCTCCTGCAGCATCTCGCAGGCTACGCCCTCAGGATTGAGCGTAATGAGTTCTACACGCTTTGAATATTTTTCCATTTACCTTGGCTATTTTTTTTTTCACAAAGGTTTTCTTCTTTATCTATTTTCTTTTCTTTCATCTCGCTTCTCTGCATTTGCATGTCGTACAACTAGACACTATGGCCGTGTGTATGTCGTGCTTTATCCCCTTGACCAATGCGACATTACTCTTCGGCTCAGGACGATTGGAAATTATTAATAAAAATTTATGCGGTGTTTTTTTTTAATTTCTTTGAGATACGTGGGCGCCGCTATTTTTTTTTTTTCATTTTTCTTACATCGATCGACAATCAAGGGGACATTGTTCTAGACGTACTTGCAAGACAACTGACCATTACACTGTGTGCAAGCGCTGAAGAAGATACTGGGAAAAAGAGGCAGCACTGATTGCATTGGCGATGCGAGGTCGAGACTCGTTAAAGCCAAGTACACGAATAAATTTGAGCACGTAAGGTTTTATTTCCTATCGTGGAATATTGTGTCCTTTTTTTAGGGCCTACTAAAAGCCTTTACTCTTTCGCATATATTTTATTGAACTAACTTACATGCACGTTAAAAGCAATTAATTTTCTCATTAGAAAGTAAAACATGCATTTATCATTCTTTAAGTTGAGTGTACGGAAAAAAAAGGACAATTATATTTGGTTGTGATTAATCGTATGAAGGGAGCTTTGTGTTAAATGAAATGTGAGAAGAGGAAATGAAGGTTTAGATATTATTAAAAAGCCACGGATATATGAGGGAGAAGAATAAAAGAGGCATGATGAGTGACGAGAAATAAGTGTTAGCATGGCAATGGCTCCTGGCTACCTGCTCTCTCTCGCTGAGGTCATGCCTAACACTCTTCATCTACTGCCTTCTCATCGTTTCCACCTACTCATTCGTTGCGCGTTAAGCCATGGATGGGTTGGACTCTGTGAAAAACCTGCTAATTTACTGTCCCACCTTCACATTTGTGTCTGGCAAATGAAAATGTATGGAAATGACGGAATTTTGATAGAAGAATAGAAGAATATTTCGCGTGGCTACTGCTAAAATGGCGAATAAAGATTTGTTTTGGTGTTTTAAATGATAATATCTTTAAAACTATGAATGATGAGGATTTTTTTCAAGATATCTTTTTTGTAGAGAATTTTATTAGCTAGAAAAAAGGTTCTCAGTAAAATTTATCCAACTTGCATCCTTATCAAGATATTATCAATAATGTTCGGTAGTATCCTGAAGAGTTTTTTTTTTTTGTTAATTTTAATATTGATGTTTTTCTAGGGTATCTAGGATGGAAAATTGAATTTCTTATGTTGAGAATATTTAATGGAATGGGCTTAAATGTCGTGAATGAGTCTGTGCGGTGCGTGCGAATTCCGTGTGGCTGCTGAATATTCATAAACACTCGTCGTCGTCGTCGTCGTCGCGTTGATCGGGTTTGTGTGTGCACACATGCGCGCATTTCAGAGGCAACAGCATTTGCGAATGGAACGTCAGGCCCCGGCGCTGCCCTGAATAAATCTCTAGAGCCACTCTGCTAGGCTATTACTGCACATACGAGTATGATACTTTCGACGTGAATACTGAAGTACGACAGAGCAGCACGCTAGCTAATTTTTTTCTTGTAATGCTCAGCTACATGGGGCTATTGGTTGTTGGACCAGCTTGTTAAGTTTCTGACCCGTGAGTTTGCCATGGGATGTATCTGCAATATTTATAGCAATACGGAAATTCATTTATCTTATTTGCTTTATTAATAAAAAAAAAAATATTCAATAATTTATTTCACGTCACTGATATACCAATTTTCGTTCTTTTTTTTCAGTGATAACTCGGTAACTAAGTAAGATTATGAAAAATATCATGAGAATTATATTTTAGGAAATTAAATTTTCTACAAAAAATGTTGAATGAAGTTTTTTCAAATTTTGCGTCATTTTTGATATATTTTGAGAAATAAAAATTTTTTAAAAAACTGCGAAAGATTCGAACAAAAAAAAATTTTTTTATACGTTTTTTTAGATATTTTATTTTTTTATAATTTGATTTCAACTATATTTTTCGTTATTTTGCTTATTTATTGAGTTATTGTTAAAAACACAAAAAACAAAAAAATACGAAAATTTCTTTGTTTTGGAGGTATAATTAACTGTTAAATCGATTTATCTGTTGCAGTGATCCACCGAGAATTGAGAACAATGGTGGAGCAACGGTGGACAATAATGACGATGGCAATTGGGAATTTGTTTTAGGTAATTTTTTTCGGATTATCGCGTATATGTTGCATTCATTTATGTTAAAAAAGTTTATATGGCTATTCATCGGTTTCTTATTTTTTTACGGTATGCCACTCTTACATTCTTTCTACAGCCTATTTTAACTAATTATTTTTATTACTTTTTTTCTTTTTTTTTTTTTACTTAAATATGAGCTTCTAGCTACTTAAAAATATACAGTATGATAAGAAGAACAAAAAAACAAATTTCGATAATACTTTCATCAAGTATTATAATGCATAATATTTCTTTTAAGATTACAAATTTTTAAATCAGGTCTTTTGGGGGTTATATACTCTGTAAAAATATCAATGTACAGTATTTTAATACTCATTGTTAATTTGCTTACTAAAAAAAAATTGTTTTCATACAAATTCTATGAAATTGTCGTTGGTGTTGGCTCTGTTTTTTTGTTTCAAATCAAATTGGTCATCAGTTGATGTGTAATTAAGTGCTAGCTGTGACAGAGAGGGCTTCAATTAAGACGGTTGTTATATCTGCAACGCGGTGAAACAGGGTTTTAACGGGGGGGAGAGAGTTAATCGATTAATTGCAGTGATTAGAGTCGTGCTGGGCGAAGATCTAATGACAACAAGCCTGTATTTGTATGATTGCCTTATAATTTTAATTTATAAACATGTATTTAATGTTATAATTACGTGCTAAGATTTTTTTTTCTCAATATTTTTATATTTTTGTATTTTTACTTGACGTTGGTCGATAGCTGCAGGTTTTATCTATTGATTATTAATTTTTTGATAGTGAAAATAGGTTTATTTTGTTGTTGGATTATTTGACGATGTATGGAAAATACTCTGCCAAAAGTTTTCTTTTACAACAAAACAAACAAATCAACATTGTACCTCTGACACATTCTTGAATAGTGCATGCTTAGTCTTTTGTTTTTTTTTTTAATTTTTCTTTTTATCGATAGTAATATTTAAAACTAAGGATTGATGGTTTATTCTCTATAAAGGCAAGCGAAGACGAAAGTGCAAGCCACCATTGGAAAAAGGAAAATCTGATGGAGAAATTATTCCAGCGCCGACAAAAACATCGGGAGCAATCTTCAAAGAAGTTGAATGGCAATAATGGAAATATAATGGAAATTGCATTGAATTGAATTTTAACTTTAAATAATCATTTATATCAATAACTTGATAAGAAAAAAGAACAACAACAGCAAAAAAATTGAATATTGTGTGTTAATTTTATTTTTTTTAACAAAAAAAAATTTTTTTTGTCCGCCCTTTTTGGTTTTTGCAGCGTGAAATCATTGAATAACCGACATTAGAGCATTTTTTGGTGTTGGTATTGATAGATTAAACGGGTTGGGGATTTTGTAAAATTTATTTTAAGACTTGGAATACTGATAAATAATAAACGACAATTTTTCAGAATTTCATGTCGATAGTTTCGAGCTGTCCGTCGCTTATCTTTTAGTGACATATTGATCGATTTTTGGCTGCCATTTAGCGCTACGTGAAAACAACATCGACGATGAAAATAAATATACGGCCTATATGGACAGAAAAAAAAAATTGGTGAGACGTATCACGCCACCTTGGCGTAGAATTCTGTCAGTTCAATCGTGATAACTGTTCAGTGAATGTCTTTTCGTCATTTTTCCAACGTTTTATTTATGTGATTTTGTGTTTTACGAATTAATAACAATTTTTATGCTTATACAAGTGAAAATATGAGTGTATCTGAGGATGAATTAACGCTATTGCCCTGTCTGGAAACGCCAAAAGCCAACAGGAAAGCACGATTAGCAGAAAAACAACCCAAGGTTGTAATAAAAATTAGTTTATTTCGATATATTTACTTGATGATTTTATTGTTGGTGATTGTTGGGCATTTTTGGGATTTCTAAGGGCATTGCTTTTACTTTTATTCGAGGCACATGCCGCATAGAAACCCCACTTTTGCTCCAACACGAATTATATTGCATCATTTTTATAGTTTTCTGGTTAAATAATCCTCGTCAGAGGAGAAATTCCTCGACAGCTTACGTTAATCATCACTGCTAGTGGTTTTTTTTAATGGTTTAAAATACTATCTTGTAATTTTAACCAAGAATACAAGCGAGAAAATGCTTGTTCGTGTATAATGAGCTCTGGTGGTCGTAAGAAAATTTTTCAAAGAAATTAAATATAATAATAGCTCGTTAATAAAATTTGAAATTTTAATCCTAATAATATCTACGATAAATAAGGTTTTGAATTTTAAATAGATTTTAAATAAAGAAAATGTAAAATAAATTATTTTCTGAATTTCTTGTATTTTTTGAGATATTGTTTGTTTTTAAAATTCTTATTTTTTATAATATCTCAAAAATAATGCAAAATTCGAAAAAAATTTATTTAATATTTTTTGTAGAAAATTTAATTTCTAAAAATTTGATTCATGATATTTTTCATTATCTTGCTTTCTTAGTGAGTTATCACTGAAAATGTAAAAAAAAATTTATATCTCTTTGGTCGTATAATTTGATTGGCTGAGAATTGTTTATTAAAAGTTAGGTATTCGATTAAAATGAAAATTAGTACATGATTTATGAATTTTTTCTGCTAGGTACTGTTAGGCTCACTTGACGATATGCGCGGATTAGTGCGGGTTATTGGACTGAGTAGTATAATAAGATCTTTTCTAGCTGCGCGATGCGGATTTTTCCTCCTTGTTTTTTTTTTTTTTAACTATACTTAATGGCTGCGAGATTTCATAATTGCCTCGGTGGATGGCGCACAGCAACGTCCGCTCAACAGATTAATATACCGATGAATTACTGTTTAACGCGATAGTAGCCAGTATATGCGCCGTGTGGTTCGTGTTGCATATAATCGATGCATCAAAGATAAGAGATAGGAGGCTAAAGTGTATGGTGCGAGTGAGAGGATATTGGATGGAGGTGTATGGCGCACATAGGAGCCCAGGGAACTCAATTAAATCGAATTGCATCGCGGCGATGACTCGCGAATTTCACGGGGAATTCGATCTGGCCTCGCGCGCAACACCATCACAGAGGTCTTACCACCCTTCCTCATCTTCGTGCAGTTTCTTCTACTGTTTATCGTATAAAGCTGTAAGTAATCACACGATATAGCGGAAAATATAATAAATCTTGAGATACACATTATCTCTTGATTGTATTCTTAATTGCAAATTATTTATCCAAAGTGCCGCCTGGCTCAATCAAAGAAAAAAACAAAATTATAAGAAATTTAATTTACCATGTGGAATTTATTATAAAATTTATCCACTCAGTTTTTATGTTTATCTTTGAGCAACTTTCAGTGGCTCGTTAACGTTTCTGTCACACCTCACTTATGTGCTTGGCCTTTATGGTATTTATTTATATATCGTTTGGCTTTTATCGCACAGCACACACATTGCTTTTGCTGCCGTTGCCTCTGAGCAATGTTAAAAATAATATTTTCGATTAGATTCATAGGATGATAGTTGAAATGCTCAACTATTCAGTCTTTTACACTTTAGTAAAGCTACAAGATATTGCTCGTTTCCCTGCGGGTTATCGTTTATACTCTTATGCCAAGCTCGTTTGCGTTTTTCACTCGCATTTACAATTCACATGTCCTTTTATGGCTGAGACACCTGGTAAAGTTGACCATTGCTTGCACAGCGGGCACAAACTCTTCTCTCGCTCGCGCTCGCTCGCAAACAGATAGATATCTGTTAATATTAATGCAGTTGGTAAGATCATTTAAGGGTTAAATCATTGAAAAAAAAAAAGAAAAAAAAAATTATAGCCTGCAAATTCTTCGATTGATATGGTGATAAAGATGCTACTGGTAAATAAATTCAGTTGTGTATTGAATTGTGATGATTCGTCATTATCATCATCGTAAATCCATTTTTTTTCTATTTATAGTTTTATCCTTTTTTTCTTGGATACATCAATATTAAAAATTTTTTTTTTTATTGTTGCTTTCATTTGTTTTCTCAAGGATTGAAAATTTTTTTTATTACTTTTCGTCCTTGGATGAGGACTTTAATTAGTTGGAAAATTTTCCTTTTTTTGTTATCAATTTCATTCAGTTTTGTCTTCTTTGCGTCAAAATAAAAATTTTTTCTTCTTTTTTTTGTTAATTTTAATCATTTTTTTAAGGATTAAAAAAAATTTTCATGCCCTTTTGTCCTTGGATAAGGACTGTAATTGGTTGGAAAAGGTGAATTCATTTTTTGTCATTAGTTTCATTCAGTTTTGTCCCAATTTTGTCTTCTTTACGTCAATATTGAATTTTTTTTTTTTCGTTTTTTATTTGTATAAATTATTTTTTGAGGCACTCTAAAATTTTTTTCAGGACCTCTTGTCCTTAGATATGAGACTAACTAGTTCAAAACAAGTAATAAAATACTAAATATCATAAATAATTTTCTATGTAGTGAAAAAAAGACTGAATTTTTAAATAAAGAATTTTAATTAACGTTGAAAAAATTTTTTTTTCATGTCATGAGGCTGTGCCAAAGGTAAACTTGGGACTTAGCAGGCCAGTAGGATTCAATAGCAGCCACCACAGGTCCGCTAAGGCCCAAATCAACCCTGGCATTGTAATCTCGTCGTGGTCTCGGGTTCAAAGTTGCTTCTGAAACAGAAAAAAAAATGGTGATGCTTGAGATAAGAGTGAGTATATAGGTTGTGTATGAGTGGAAGCGGTCGATTTAGTTGGATAGCAGAATAAAAAAAAACAGAGGCCGTTTGCTCTCTCGGCACGCGGTTATGCTTCTGGCTTTTCAGTATATCGTTGGCGATTATCAGAGGATTCAGGATTCCAACGGGTGGTATTTATTGCGCGTGACACGACGCACTTATGGGCCACGAAAGAGGGCCTTATGGTCGCGACTTAGTATCACAGTTTGCATTATGCCTTGGACGCAGTTTATATTCGCAAAACAACGGCCGTTTATATGTGTGTGGCTGTATATATATAGCAAGTTGAAGGCAAATTCAATGACATAAACCTAAAAGGACTCTTGGAGCTCTCTAGCAAAGTCTTGCGCGCAAGAAACTGGCGATAACGCGCCGTAGAGTAATAAAGAGGTTACAGGTTTATTTCACAGACCATGAGACGCGATAACTTTTCTCGGGATAATCTTGAAAATGGCAATGTAGCCAACACCAAGAGGGGCCATATCAAAGGCCCTCTTCTTCTTCTTCTTCCATATACTTGCAAAATATCCGGATAAATAACTATCCAACCGATAATCTTGTCGTGAAGATTTTTTTTTTTTTCAAATTTTTTCTTAGCTTATCCCAAACATCAAATACGTAGTTTATTATGTCAATAGAACATGTTAATATAGTATTTTGATATTTCAACATTACTAGATACATGAGTAAATTTTTTACGTTCTTATCTTGGCTTTCAAATATGTTTTTTTTTTCATGTTTAATCTTGTCGTGAAAATTTTTTTCCTTTTCTAAAACATTAAATGGGTAGTTTAGTATGTAAATCGGACTTTTAGATAAATTATTTCGATATTTCAATACTACTAGATAGATGATAAACATTTTTTTTGTGGAAATCTTGAATTTTTATTGGAGAAAAATTTTCTTTCACGTTCAATTTTGAAGTACAGTTAGAAAAAAAAAATTTTTTGTGCTTATTTAAAGTGGCAAAGATGTCGTTTGGCGTGTTGATTGGACTTACGGGTATATTATTTAAAGATTTCAACACTACTAGATACATTACTAAATTTTTTACGTTCTTATGTTGGCTTAAAAAAATTTTTTTCTTGTCTAATCTTCGTTTTAAAGGCATACAAATTTTTTTTGTTGATTCTAAACATTAAATACCTATAGTTTGGTGTGCTAATAAGACTTTCAGGTATATTATTTAAATGTTTCATGACGAATGGATTCATGATAAATTTTTTTTTCGTGAATATCTTTAAGTTTTGTTGGATAAAAAAAAATTTTTTTCTGTATTTCTAAAGGGAAATTAATTTTTTTCCGATGGATATAAATTTTTTTATTATTGTAGAATAAGGAAAGAAATAGTTTTTTAGTGGTTAAAAAATAATTTAGTATTTTTATAGATAAATTTTTGGTTGGTATAAGTTATGGGATTATAATTTATTAGAGGATAAAGAGACACGAGCAAGCAAAGGTGGAGGATTTCATTAACATAAATGCAGGAGAGTCTTTAGGTGTTTATTTGCCACACGCTACTAGCGCAATATTGCAAATCTGGCGCTTATTATTCGCACGCGCGTAGGTAATATGGTCTTTCTCTCTATCTCTCTGCAAGCACATTGCACGCTGTGTGTGTTGACTATCTTATTCTGAGACTTACGATTATTTTCTCGACACTCTATCGACACGATGGCAGTATAAATATCGATCTAGGAGGAATATGAGGGTATGGATTTCAACTGATTGTGAGCATTTACAAGCTACGAGCGAGACATTAGACTTTTATTTGGCTTAAGAAATGCTCTACAGCACCGGTTATACGAGCGTGTCAATTACTTACACGCGTCGTAATATATGCCTTTTTATATGCGCTGAATTAATTCATGTATATTTAAATGTCTCCTCGCATTGAAAATTATTATAATTTACTATATTTAAAGTTGTTTTTACAATTTTTACCATTTCTTTTATATACTAATCTATATTATTTTCAATTTTTTTAAATTTATTTAATTATAATAAATTATTTCTTGCTCTATATATGCACTTTCATTGCCTGAAGATACATATACCTATCTTAACTATTAAGAATTTTTTTTATCGGTTTTTGAAGTGTTAAAACTTATTATTTATTCACTTGTATTTTTTTTTAAATGTTGGTTGTTTAAAAATTGGAAACTAAAGTGGAAATTACCTATTTAAAATTGGGAAATGTAAAAATTTGATTTTTTTAAATTTTAATATTTTTTTTTTATCGAATTTAACAATATAAAATTTTTAGGGGTATTTAAAATTCTCAAAAAAATATACATATTATGAAAGAAAATTCAAATATTTGATAAAAGAAAATTCAGATAGTAATAGAAATAAATGTTTTACCCAACAAATTCGAGAATAATATTTTTTTTGTGATTGTTAGGATTGCCCACTTGCGGGTAGATCACGCAAGCGTATATGGAACATTCGACTCGCGCAGGAAAATTGGTTCAAACCCACTACTCCATCACTTTCCACACTTTTCTCGTCCTGGTCACTCGCGTACACTCTAATTTCCATGACATCACTTATTTCCACAATAATCCACACGTTTTCTCGCATTTAAGGATGATTTTTATTGGATATATTTCAACGTAAATAACTGACATACCTGAGACGCATCTTTTTTTAGCGCACTCTCCCGATAAAATGAAACGAATGATGGTGTTATAGGGGTTAGTCGTGTGTGTGCGAGCGTGTATGACATGCCCGGCTTCGTCTCGTAGAGGGATACGCGAAAAATCGATGAAGCTCGCTTGTGATGTGCTGCCGCTGGCACCCCTTTTTTCATCCACGTGAACGATTAGCATTTTCAACCCTTGATGGCAGCCACACCCTACGCAGCTACCCTCTTGTCGTGGCCTATGAGCTGTCAGTATCGTCTAGGGGTTGGATTCTTACTCGTATGGCTTTCAGTAGACTCCTCTGGAGGCGGTTTATCGAAAAACCCACCCTTCCAAGGGCTTGAAATGATTTTTTAAACTTAAATTTACTTTTTTTTACTTGAAAAAAAATTTTATTTCACTATTTCTTTGTTAAAAAATAGTAAAAAAATTCAATTTATAAGAAAAATAATTTTTTTAAATATTTCAAACTGTTTAAAATGAGGTTTTTAATTATTAACCCTTTCGTTTGTAAACGTATTTTCACTCTCCCCTGTCTTTTAACTTGGGTCTTTGATGTCTCATTTTTTTTTCATGCTGTTAGTGCACTGACAATTTTTTTTTTAAATTTATTACACTGTCTAAAATTTTTAATTTGATATATTTCAATTTTAAAGATAAATTTCTGAGTGTTTAATAATTAATAAAAAATTTTTTTTTTTTGTTAAGAGATTGATAAATTTTTATTTTTCAATGATTTAAGGTGATGAAAAATTTATTTGATAGAAAAATCGGTTAGACAACTGATTGGACAATTTTTTTTGTGTTTATTTATTGGATGTGTATGTGGGGGATTTGTTGTTGTTTCGATTGAATAGCAGGAGTTGGGTTATTTTCTTGGGTATAAACTTACCGAATTTACGTGAGGCAATTAGCCCTCACGCTCATCGCTCGTCGTGGTACACGATTGTGTATATATAGAGCCTCGTTGATGGCCAACAGCAGCAGCAGGTCTCAAATAAACTCGTCAAGTCAGTTTCAATCTTTCTGCTTGCTCCTCATCTCGCTCTCTGTAAAACGAGAACAAACAGAATGTCAGTGCCGACGATGAAGCAATTATAGACACCATGAAAGAAACGTCTTCATGGTCATAATTATTGTTTTGTTTTGTTTTTTTTGTTTTATCTTTTAAGCAAAAATATTTTTACGGCAAAGTTACGAGTCATGAATTTCCCATTAAGCTGTTTGGTTATATATTGTCGTCCCTTTCGAGGTCTTATGTATGTCCTGGTCGTCATGGCAAATCAAGCACATATCTTTTATATATAAGCTCCCTACTCAATTTATGTTCACTTATAAACATGTAAATAACAGGGTGTGTCGGTATATATTTTTCATAGGAAAAATTATAAATTAGATATTTTATAGTTTTATAAATATGGAAATAACACTACACAATATTTTTATATTTTTTAAAATTATATTTTTTATGGCTACAATTAATTTACATGAAGTTATCGGTAAAATTTCGCGTTATTAATCCAAAATGAGATTGTATAATTTTTTTTTATCTGCAAAAAATAGATGAGAAATCAGAATTTTTATTTAAAATTAATGAAAAGTGTTTTAATAATAAATTTTTCAATGTTTGACAACGGAAAAAAAAATTTTTTTTTTCGTCAAATTTTTATCAGTGGATAGACCCCTTTGAAACTTGACAGTTTTCGTGATTTTTTCAGTTTTTTGCGGATAACTCTGTAACTAACCAAAAAATTGAAAAATGTCACATAACTTAAAAGATAGGAAATTTTATTTTGCATAAATAATGTAAAGTGCAAATTTTTCGATATTTTGATTTGTTTTCGAGATATTTTGAAAAATAGAAATTTCTAAAAAACGCTAATATCTCAAAAAGTACGAAAGATACGAAAAAATTTATTCATCATTTTTTGTAGAGAATTAAATCCCTAAAAGGTTAACTGGAATGACATTTTTCATTATTTCAATTATTTACCGAGTTATCGTGAAAAAACTAAAAAAATCACAAAAACGCCGAGATATCAGAGGGGTATCCGTTTAAAAATTTTACAAAAAAAAAATTTTCTTTATAAATCTACCCAACTTTTCAAAATTCATTTTAGACACGTACTAGGTGATGAATTGAAAAATTACCATTATTTACATGGAATTTCTCGATAAAGTGTGTACAGCAGATTTCTTTTTTGCGTTTTTAGATGAAATTTTTATTTTATTTTTTTTTCCGCAAGTTTACTGAAGTATATATACTTTTTTTGCTAGTTTACAAGTCAGTTGAGTTGGTAGTAGTGGTAGAATTTCTCTGGACCGAGTCAGGCGTGGCTTTTCTGCTTCACGTCAAAGTGACAATCGGCAACAACGGTGCAATTACAGGCCAAAGTGGAAAGTGAAATAAGTGCGGGTATTATATATAGAGCTGCTGATGCAGCACATATATATATATATATAAATTGATGTATGTATGTGTGAGGAATTATACGAAGAAAGAAAGAGAGGCCAATAAGACGCTTGATCCGTAAATGGCGAGAGGAAGAAAAGTGGGCAGAGACGTCGTCCCCGGGTGATTTAGCGATCGGAGGCTCACGGGTGGCGCGCCCTGCGATTTCTCGATTCTTCACTATAAGCCACTCTACTCTACGAGTCTCTTCTCTTCTTTTACCATCTCTGTCTTCAGCGCCTATCGGAATTGCAAGGGGAGCCGCGATCCGATTTATTCCACGTTCTCTCTATCTCACTTGCTCCTTTTCATTTTCAAGTGACGCGCGGTAACGACGCCAAGCGCGAGATCTTCAGGAAAATTGATACGATGGTAACGAGTCGCCTCTCTGTCTGCATCT
This sequence comes from Macrocentrus cingulum, assembly GCA_002156465.1. Taxonomy (NCBI): domain Eukaryota; kingdom Metazoa; phylum Arthropoda; class Insecta; order Hymenoptera; family Braconidae; genus Macrocentrus; species Macrocentrus cingulum. Next base: position 33,926 of record MVJL01006212.1, on the reverse strand, counting down.
ATCAAGTAAAAACTTGACCATTTTTTTTCTCTAAACATATAGACAAACATCAAATTTTACATTTATGGATTTTTTGTTGCTAAAAAAACGATATAAAATTTTTTTTATACCCTCCTACGTCGTTTTCTCAAACGACGCCCTATTTTCCAATGTTCTTGAGACAATAAGACACCCAGTACATCATTGAAAGGCACGTGGAAAGGTCAAAATCCACCAAAAATGACTATTTCTTCGTGTTTTCTCCCCCTGGATGACCTCGCCCGATTGAAAGGATGTGACTAGCTCATTGAGGAGGTAAAAAGACATCGAATGGTGTAATAAATTATTTAAAAATAAATTAAATTATATGTATATAATCAGATATCAGACCAGAAGTTGTGAAAAATTTATATATTAATATCAATATAAGTTGTAAATGCAATCAGCAAGTTCATTCACTCCTTGAAAGTGCATGACTCTCTTGCTGAAGAAGCTCTCGCGACCTGACTTACGACCTCAGACGATATTGCATTATTATTTATTAATTCGGGGCAACAGAGATGCGTATCTAAAGGTGCTCCACCTCGACTGCAGCATAACCAACATCACGACTCTCTTATCTCAAGACAACAATATCCATAGACATCATATATACATATTTGAGAGCAAAATAATTTTTTAAGTTGTTTTTTTTTATTAGAAGATTTTCAGACTTGGTGAAAAAAAATTTTTAAGATATATCTCTTGGTAAAATGTTTGGGGTAAAAATATTTATAAATATAGAATAAGTAGTTTTCAATTGCATTATTCACAGTGTGCAGTGCCACTCGCACTTGTATTATGTCAATGAATAACCCTCTGCGCCTTGTACAAGAGTCAATAAGAGTGCTTTGAATAATACACGTTTAAAGTTAATGGTCTCCATTGAAGGCGCCTGTTCCACGCTCCTCTTGTCACTCTTACATCCCTTTCTCTCGGCCCCCGCTCACTGTCTCTCGCTTCTTGCACTAAATATATGGCTGTAATGAAGCCAATAAAATCGCAATTAAATCATTGACAAGGAGGAAAAAATACCACATTACAGTGTAATTGAATTTTTCTAAATTGTTATAAAAATCTTGGTAGAAAAATCAAACAAAAATATTAAAAATAAATATTCTATTTTTTTTTAAATAAGAAAAAATTGTTTTTCAAAAGTTAGTATTGATCGGGAAATTTTTTTTCCCAGGGTATTTATCAATTTTTTCGTGATATAAAATCACTCAATTATTGATATAAAAGTATTTAATGCTAAAAATTTCAATGAATTAATTTTAGCGAGATATTTTCGGTGATTTTTGAGAGCTAAGACTTTCTGAAGAGTTTATAGATGCAAGAAAGGCTGGAAAAAATTATATTCAATGGAAAAATGATTTTTTAAAAGGTTCATTAGGAAGAATAATTGTGATTGCGATGGAAAAAATGCTTGTGTATAATGATTTTTTTCGATTAATAATTTATAAAAATTGATGACAGTCATCCTGAGTTGATATGTAATGGCATTGTGAAAGATGTACGTGGTGTAAATACACATATGACTGGACATGTCACAGACGTCCAGTTTTTCATTCGCTTCACTGCAGGTTATTCATGCAGGCTACCGGTTCAACGTAATATTCCGCCGTTACTGCAGCTCGTTGGCCGCCCAACTGAGCGCCGCCGACGGTTATTAATTATGATATGGGAAAAATCTTGAATTCTCAGTGTGTATATACTCCTGCGTCTATATTTATCTCGTGCATACGCCCCTTTTGATTCATCCGCGCAGAAGACGTCGGTTGAAAAAAAATAATAAATAAGTAAACCAGCTGAAATGCGTTCGTGTGTGTATATATACCTGAATGCCAATGGCGCGATCGACTCCCTTGAGATTTACTACTGAGACAACACTTAGGTTTTTTTTTTTATTATTTTTGTTTGTTGGATTTTCTTGTGTGTAAATCGACGGATAAATCTGCGGATTCTTCGGGAAATCCCGGGGGAAATCAGTGACACAGTGTTGACTAGACTATAGTATTGGACAGATAACGAGAAAATCCATGTTAAACTAGTAGTAAAAATTTCTCACCTTTGAAAAAAATTGCATCGAAATAAATAATTCATTTATCTGCGACTGAATAGGACAATAGCTGGAGTTTAAACTGTTCAGCAAGGCTCTCTTCCGACAATTCTTGATGTAGTAAAGCCGGAAAATATCCTGGAAAAAGCTCTAGGAGAGCGCAAAAAAATCTTAGATAATATGATTTCGCGAAAAATTTATTTTTTTCTTCTTGCTTATTTTTCCACAATAGAAAAGAGCGAAAAATTGATTGCTACTGAAAAAAATTAAAAATTTCTAATAGGCAAGTGATGTTAGCAAGGATTTCTGGTTTAAAAGTCGATTGGATGACACTAAACTTCCTGCAAAATCCCGATATATTTCTTGCCAACATCCAATTATCTGTTTTGCGTGTCGTGTGTCGTCAATTCCTCGTGCAGTGTATACACATGGAACTCCTCGTGGAGGGAAGAGAGTCGGAAGAGCTCTCTTTTCTCTCTGGAGATTGATTTGGCTTAGCGTGCCACAAGACAGCACGTCACGTCTAGTCTTGTGTCCACTTCTCTTTGTATACAAATACACACTGGCCCACAGTAGACTTTCTTACGGGACATATCGGCCTGTAGACTTGCAATCCTAATTGGCCCGCAATGCAGTCGAGTGTGCAAGATATATACACTCACATGACTTTTCCTTTTTTTTCTTGTTTTCATTGAAAAATAATTTTTTTTTCCAACTTTTGCTTATCTGAAAGTTCACGCTGATAAAGCTCGTTGCAATAAATACTTGGCTAATGGATCTAGAAGCCAACAATGCGACACATGCGGAAGCTTAAAGGCATATCCAGGCAATGCAAGGAAAAATAAATAAATGAAAAAAAAAAAAGAAGAAGAAACAGCAGAGCATCATGCAGACGAGAAAGCTAAAGCTATCGCATTCATTACACCTTATCTCTTGAGTTGCTTACCCTGGCTACTGACTGCCGCTTCCTTTTTCTCTCTTTCTTTCGCTCTGCCTCCTTGCTACACTTGATTTTCATCGCTTTAATCAAGCCACAAAGTGTGTACCTACATCGCAAATGACCTCTACGTCCACGATAAACTCTCGGTGCCTATTTTTTTTGCTATTTTATTGGTTTTTTTCGACTTTCTCGACTAGCGCATGGACTTTATGAGTGCACAGGGTCTTTGTTTCAGGCCACAGGCCGATCCATCGTGTCTCTGAGTACTCGCTCGACTTGCTTGCTTATGTGTAACAGTGGAGAACTGGCTCTTAAAAGGGCACAACTGCGATAAGTGACCAAGAGTGCGGCGCTTAAGTTACTGCCGAGTTTACCAAGATATGATTATACTCGGCTATGTCTATAATAAAGCCAGAATGTACACCAGGAAGCTCGATTGCCGCTTTTCATGGCTCCCATTAACGTTCCTGCTTATCTAGTCTTCTTTTAATTTTTTTTCTGGATGTTTTAGTTGAGTCCAGAAGGATAGAAGTGTATTTGAGAGAGTTTTTTGATGCTTGGCAGGGGCTTTTTTTTATTTTTTTGGTGATTGACAGTGTGCACCTGCACATAATCCACAAGTAACTGCAGTCATTGGAAACTAGAACACTTGACCACGACTGTGGTCTTCCCAACGACTCGAGTTTGTGGTCGGGTTTTTCATTACATAGTAGTCTACTGGATAAAAACCACAACTCAACATGTACATTTAGATGTAATATTCAAGAAAATACATATTTACAGAGGTTGTTGGTTGGTTATACGATGAGTTGAATATGTGAAATTTATTTTGTTGCCGTTTTTTCGTTTTGATTTTATAGGCAGAGATTGGATAAAAGTGGCACGTTGTGGCATTGTTTTTTTGGACATAAATTTTAAGAGGTATTTTCTTAAATTGAAACAACCGAGGTACTCTGTAACCATCGTTATATTTTGTAAAGCGATGTATTTTGATCTAGTAAATATGCTCCAGTTGAAATAACTTGAAAAAATTGTTAATTTTAGTCCATTTTTACGTTCTATAACACCCTGCGGATTATGCTATCCTAGTTTCTGTATCAAGCGTGAAGAAATGCGCCTAGATTCATCGATTCCTATGGTCTACAATCATACAACTAGTGTTAGTGAGTATATAAATTTATAGGTAATTTTTCAAAGCTTTTTCCGGTGTAAGAAATTATTTGAAAATTTTTTTAACATGTTAATAATTGGATTTAGGGGGAAAAATGATGTAGGAAAATTTTTTTTAAGGATTTTTATTGACGAAGACTGTCACATCTTTATCACGATCACAAGAAGGGAAAAGGTTATTTCTCTTGACTCAAGTTGACCCTGGGTTTATCGAAAGTAATATTAGCATTGACGTGGGAAGAGAGACAATGGTCACATATAGCCGCTATAACATTTGTCCCTGTTGCTTGCTCTTTAGGTAGAAAATTTGCATTTGTCCCACATGTTTAGTGCGCGCAGAGTAACACCATTGGCCTGGTGCGACAAAAAACTCACTCGTGTATATGCGCTTAGATATATATATGGATATTTTTTTTTAGAGACTTTCAACACTTTGGGTGACATGGTGCGCTGGTCTACTATACGGGAATTATATTTACCGACACCATCAACCAGGGCTACAATAAGAGAAAATCCTGCGTTTTATATCATTGAATTCCTCTGCCACGGGGACACCCACGTCACTGTCCTCTGACCCGACATTTCCTCTCGCTCACCCACGCGTTCATCCTGGTGCTCACATTCTCTCCGTCTGTAACACCAATTTTATTTCTATTTTCATGATATATTTCCGTTTTACATGCAGATTTATTATATGTATATCGATAAAAAAAATAGAAGTATTCGGGTTTATGGCAGATTAATGGGTTATTTAATTTATTTAGTTGTAGAAATTAATTTTTTAAAGATTTTTAAGAGCAGTGGAAAAAAATTTTTACTAATAAAAATATAGGAATTTGATGGTTTTTAATTTTTTCTACATACATTTAGTCTCATGGTTTAATTTTATTAAACTGATACAATTGAAATTTTGAAAAAAAATTTGATATTGATAGTTACATTATAAAAAAATTCAATTTTTTCGGATTTTATTTATTGGATATAATTTTAAAAAAAGTCAATTTTTATATATTTTTTACACGGTTAATTGTTATTCTTCTTGAAAGACTGAAGGAATAAAAAAAACTTGAATAAATTGATGCTATTATTGTAAACCTTTTTTTTCTCATTAAAAAATAATAATTGATGAAATACAGTAGTTTATCTGAAGGTAACTGATGATTTCAGTATGAATAATATTTTTTTGAACAATGATGATGGCATGTGAGCAATTTGATGAATATAAAAGGTATACAAGTCATCCCCGTGTCAGAGAGAGAGAAAAGATGGTGGTCGGTAGTCGCGAGATCTGATCTTCATGACTCTTGGACTTTCTTTCGTATCGTAAAGCCACGATCAATGTCCAACTAATCTCTCTGCAGGCTGTCTGTCACATGAACCTTAGGCACAGTGATTCTAGCGTGAGAAATCGACTTGTATGTGTCTTGGAACATAAATAAACAAGGCTTGAGGTTGATTCTAGCATCGTGTATGCCTTGATATTGGCTTATTTCATATATTTTACATCATGAGAGCGATATCTGTATCAAATTTTCCAACCTTTTAATCGTTCTTTCCGTCAATTAATTATCTACTCTCGTCTCAATAAATTCAAACTTGTTATTTATATCAGATTTTTCTATAATATAGTTGCAATGTGACTTCGTTATTTCTGCCGCACGCATATCGCCCGACGCATCGTGATCAATTGCTCAGGATATTTTCTCACACAATCCGCGACTATGTCGTGTTTTATAACTGGCGAATTTATTTGCAATTAAACGCACTGGGAGGAGGTTATCGCTGGCTAATATGTGTGTGTATATTGCGGAAGCATATCGTGCAAAATATCGATCCCTCGGGCCTCCGTGATCCGGAATAACTGCGCGACTCTCTGCTCTCTTTCTTGCTCTCTCCCTGCCCTCGTCGCGATATCGCGCGCAACGTTCTCGAGGAGCAAGCACGAGGTATGTAGATCGTTCTAGATCGCTGACGATCGAGGGACTGGATATCGTGAGAGAACATCCGTTCATGTGAAGAAAAAAAAAAAAACATATTCAATAAATTTTTTTATTCCGCAAATTGTGCGAAAAATTATTCATGGCCTGAATTTTTCGTTTTATATTTTAGATATTTTCATGGTTTTTGCGTTGATGTGCTAGGTGATTTTTTTTATTGTCGAGTCAATCATATTTATTAGAAATTTCATTTTTTGAATGAAAATAATATATAAATTATTGGAATTTATAGAAGGTTGCAAATTTTTTCAGGTGGTTTTTAGATTCTAAAGTAATTGTAAAAAAAGTTTCATGGCGAAGAAAAGCCGTAAATCGTATATTCCATAATTATTTCCTGTCAAATTTTTGGATTTTTGGAGTTAGAGGGTGTGCGATGGTGTTTAAAACGACGCCAGGTGGTTGTCAATGTTTTTAAGGGCTCTTTGGACTTTAATGTAATTATAAAAAAAATTTCATCGTAAAGCAAAAGATTTAACACTATATTTCGTAATTATTTTTTATAAATTTGAGGTTTGGGGGTGTGCTATGGTCTTCAAAAGAACGTCAGGGGGTTGAAAACTTTTTTTGAGTGTTGTTTTGACATTAAATTAACTTTAAAAATAACAGTGAAGAAGAATATTAAGCATTTAACAATATTTTGCATATATAGGTATATGACTCAGAAATTTGGCAGTTTTCGAGGTTTTTTTTCGTTTTTTGCCGATAACTCGGTAACTAAAAAAGATAGCGAAAAATATTATTTGACTTAACTTTTGAGGCGTTCAATTTCCTACTAAAACTGTTAGATAAACTTTTTTATATCTCCCTTAGTTTTTGAGATATTATCGTTTTTTAAAAAATTACATTTTTCAAAATATCTCGGAAATAAACCAAAATATGAAAAAAAATTATTCTACATTTTTTATAGTAAATAAAATTTCCTATGTTTTATTTCTCTTAACATTTTTCATTTTCTTGTTTAATTACAGAGTTATTAGCAAAAAACTAAAAAAATAACGAAAAATGCGACATTCCCAAGGGGTATATCTCTGTCGAAAATTTTTTAGAAAAATAAAAATTTTTTTTTTTTCATTATAAAACATCTCAAAAATCATTGTTTAAATATTTTTCATACATTTCTTATAATATTTCCGTTTTTAACAAAAAAAAAAAAAATTATGTAAATTATTTTTATTCATTAATGAATGAATAAATTATATTGAAAGCCTTTGGAGTGTTTTCACATGTTTTTCTCGATATAATTTCACAACGTGGTCTCTCGGTGGCTTGGGGGATGAGAAAAGAGGAGTAGTTACCTTTTCCCATAAAGAGTTTAATTGGACAATGGTTGGGCGCGCGCCGGTTCCACGAGAGAGTACCACATATATCGGCGTCTCTAATGCCTTATTTGGCATGCCCCCATTGGCAATTGTAATTTCAAATTCACGACGACGAGACTGGTGTAAGGTAAAACGGACTAATGGCGTGAAGAGAGCGCTCGAATCGCCGATTCATTTTCGAATAATCCGCAAGTTTATGCGAACATACACACACGTGCGACGGCGGACCAAGTAAATTATATATTAAAAGACCAATGATTTCGAGTGTATAACTCCCATGGCTTGTGTGTATGCACCTAGTCCCTCCGTGGGGGTCTCTCTCGCCATTGAGATAAAGATCATCCCTGATGCATAATCCTATTCCGCGTGCCATTAGCGCGAGGATCGTAGAAAATTCGATGCCACGATAACGATTGCTTTAGAACTTCTTGCGCGCTTCCTTCTTCTATCCATTTTACATTATTCATCCAAATCGGTACGACAGCATGTGTATTATATATATATGCATATGATACACGCTTAAATTTACATTCCATATAATGTTAATTACTGATTATCTATTGCAACTCGCGGATTATTTACCGTCTAGTCGATATTTTCAGTGTCAAATTCTTCTTTTTTTTTTTTAGATCATATCGGTAGATTTTATTATAGGAATATATTTGTATTATTTAATTTTCATTCCGGGGTAATTAATTACTGTTATTTATCAATATAATTTATTAGTTGTTATTAATTATTATGATTTAATTGCATGGGATAGGGCGTGGATCAGTAAACCTTTGCAGGAAATACATCGCGTGGTGCTGCATGTGTTATCTAATCCAACTATTTCAACTATATAAATATACAAATCACGTAGTCTGTGAGTGCAGTTATTAAATATATAAATAAATAATTTTTTTTATAAAAGTACGAGCATTTTTACGGGTGATGTTATGCCCATGAATTTGGGTTTTATTAATATTTTTTTATATTTTAAAATAATTATTTAAATACAATTTAAAATACGAAAGAGTGATAAATGTTATATGTTCATAAATTATTGAAGATAATAAGTGAAAAATTTTTGCACCAGTGTCTTGTTTGTGTGCTCTTTTAGGCATGTAAGTGGCATTATACAGGATGGACATGAGAGGATCGAGCAATTACTCAGGAACTTGGCTTCTTACGTTTCACACAGAGTGGTATATAAGAGTAGCAAGCGAGTTCTTATTGCCACTTGATAAAGTGGCACTAAGATATTCCATCTGTGTTTTTCCTTCTCACGCGCATTAATGCCTGGTATATGTGCCATTGCGTCGTTTCACTCTTCATGTTATATCTTACATCGAGAGCGATGATCGATTGACGAGATGGCGTATCGATGACATGGAATAATCATACTGATGTGAGGGACACACCAACTTCCATATTTACTGGCTCATCACAGTTGAAATAATCGTGGATTATACAGAGAAATTCTCGAAAGAAAAAATCATGTGGCATGAGTTGGATATCGGTGATGTGTGTAGTTGTGCGCTTGGAGAAAGACCCCTCACGCGATGATCGATGAGCCGTGCGTAAACGCGGGAGAAGGAAGATCTCAGCTTGCTGTATAGAGAGAGCCGGCAATGGACGGTTGGATGGATGAGATGTCCAAGGAGTCGATGGGACATCAGTGGGAGGCCTGACTAACGATGCGCGATTAACCCCCTGTATCTTTCTTACCTTAAAATCCATTTATAATTCAGTCAATTATATAATGAAGAGAAATGAAAGTCGTGTATATAAAATCATTTTCTATAACTCTCCCATCGCATCCAATCGTCTAAACCATCAATGAAGCTATCAGATCTTTATAGGAGAAATATAAAAAAAATTTCAAGGTATTGTTATTAAAAAATAATTATAACAAATAATGGATTTTCCAAAATATTTGTTTATTTTTGATTTTTTTTTGAAATTTTAACAGTAGGTATGGATAATTTTGGAATGAGACATGAACGTTTTTTGTAGGAAATTAAATTCTCTACAAAAAAGGTTTTATCAATTTTTGTCGTAGTGTTATTAGTTTTTGAGATATATTAAAAACAAAAAAAATTTTGCCCATATTTTATGATAACGTTGCTGTAGTATGTATAAAAAAATATTACAATTGAATTTTTAACTATTTAAAATTTTTTTTATACTTGATTTATTCCATATAATTTGCCGTAGACTTAACAAATTTAACGGGCAACTATACCCCCAAACAAAAAAATATGAAAATTTATTCCACGTATAATGATATAGAAATTATTTTATGTTGATAGGATTGATGAAAGGTTATGGCATGATTATATAAGTGCAAATAAATGATTTATTTCACTTATTTATTTATGATGAATGAGATAGTAAAATGAAATTATAGTTTATATTTCTAAAATATAAACAAAAAATTTTTTTCTGCTTATCAGTGACAGTATATCTTATAATACACAGTCTCAACAAAACTGCATAAATATAAATTGTACAAATACCATGGGAAACCATGTATAAATAATTAAAAAATTTGTTTTCCACTTCCACAACTATATAGAGGAAATAATAGTTAACGAGATATATTAGTATTAGAAAATAAGTAAATGAATTTACAAGTAGCCGATGTTTTATTCCAATGTTTACAAATAATATATTAATATTTGTTATTGCAATAATAACTATGAATTATTTTAAAAGGTCAATACTATTTAAAATTATTCATGATCACGATATATTTACAATTTAAATATTTATATACCTGAAATAACTATTGATATTACTTCTAACTGTCGTACAATTATCTTGTCGTGAAATAGGTATATTTTTAAGCGCTGAATAATCACTATATTGCCCAGTTGAAGACTTATTTGCTATGAAGATGAATCATTGTGGGAAATTAAAATTAAAATATGTTCATGCTAAAATCCAACTATTTGAGCTCTCACAAGGCGGAAAAAATTTTTTTTCCGTAAATTTGCGAGTGTTATGAATGAAAAAATCGGAAATTACGGTCGGTTAAGTTGAAATAGCCATTGTTTGCATGCAATAGCAAATAGAGAATAGTTTTTTCTTAAGTTAGATGACAAGACACTGGCAGACTTGTGTCCAGATAGCTCGAACAATGCCCTGCATTCCTTGGGGCAAGTTCGCGCCCGTGTTTTCTCGCGTGTCAGTTTAATGAACACGCTGCTGGCCCACCCGGTACACACATATATATATATACAGGGTGTTTGAGGAAGCGACGCGTTATATACCGACTGCTTTGTAGCACCTATTGTCTAAAGTTTCATTTTTATTCCTCCATACTTTCCATAAATCCCACGGCGACAATAGCTGATGATACTGACGATAGAATTTTCCTGCTGGCTATGAAATTCTAGCTCCAAATAGTTGAAAAAAAAAAAAAATATTGGAAAGTTTTATTTAAAAATGTTGAACGATGCCTCAGCTATTGCCTGTTTCCTGCGGCTCATCTGGGATACGCCAACGTGTAATCTGCGCTAAACTGCACGCGAGCTGCTTGGATTGATTCCCGGCATTTGCTGCTTCATAAATCTACTCCTGACTCTACTCTTATCGTCATTCTTATTCATTTCAAGTTTTTTTTACTCTTTGAGATTTTATATTATTTTTTTTTTAATTTATTTTCTCGTGCGTTTGCCATCACAAAAGCGCTTCGTATATGTCGCTCGTGTATAAACACGCATGGCCACTTAGTCGTGGGTGTATTCCTGGCTTTATAATGGACGAGTTTATGGTAATCAGTAGATTTGTAATTGTCAATTGCTAGCAATTACCCAACACGACGATTTAAGTTAGTTATGGCCACACCTATATTCCATTTGTTGCATTTTGTCTATAGGATTAATTTGAATTAAATATTTATCCAGTTTATTTCACACATTTTACTAGTATTTTTTATCCAACTAATCCATATAATTTTTTTATTTAATAATAAAGAAATAAAAAATAGTCAAACGAACTTTCCATCATGAATTTTTTTTTTGTTTTTCGAAATTTTATAGATAATTGTTGAGAATTTTGGTATGAAATATAAACGTTTTTTGTAGATAATTAAATACTCTGTAAAAAAGGTATTATGAGTTTTTATCGTATATTAATCAATTTTTAAGGTAAAAATGATTTTAATGATCTAAAGATTTTTTTATCTCTGATATTTGTACAAAATACAGTTAAAAAAAATTTTTTTTCCGTGTAATTTGTCGTAGACACAAATTCAACGGGCAATAAAGTATGTATTACACTTATGGAGGCAGACAAGAGGGGCGAATAATTATGACAAAGTGCGTTGCGGATATTTGAGCTTATATACGGGGATTATTGGATCTGACCAACTCGTGCTGTGTCTTATATTTTTCCAATGTGCTCGCGCATCAGTAATTCTTGTTCTGACATGATTCCCCGGCAATAAATGCATCGGAAAGATGAAAATTACCCTTGGGTTTGGTATGCACTTGGTGGTGGAGGCCTCTCGGCATTTATATAAATCCACGTGTGGCGCGTATCTCGCGTATACATAGTGTGATGTGTGATAGTGGTGGGAGTAGTGGTGGATGAAGGTGGAATTTATTGTCGCTGTAAAACGGACCGTGCCACGATATTTTACTCATAGCGTCTTCTCGCGAGTGAAATACGCAACGGTATTTCACTTGAAGTGTCCGGGCAAACGGGATAAGCTCGCGCCACAGGGCACACGAGCGAGCAGCACGCAAATATGCAATTGGATAAAAAATTAAAAGCAGATTAAAATAATATATTATGTGCAAGCAGACACAAGCTGTGAAATTGTGATAATTATTCGCCAGCTATAAAATTATTGATAGAGAGGGCGAAAAAAAAATTTAATAATTAAAAATCCAATCTTACTGTTTTTTTTTACAGTGTCAAAAATAGGATAATTTATGAATTATTATTTAAATTAGTTGGATAAAAATAATATATCGTATTAATGCGCGTCTATAGACGAGTGAAATGGCGATAATTATATTTGCCGTATAATAAAATCTCAATAAATAAATATATGATATTGCTTGTGATATGCTGAGGGTGGAAAATGCATCAGGATAATTGGGTAGGATAGATTAAAATCGTAATTGTCAATATGGAGGTCTAGCGAAAACGAGGGGGCAAAGCGCGAGTAATAGGTGAACAGATATAGAAGGATACTTTAATGATAGCTACCTTAATAAGGCGCAACCTTATATGAGTGTGTAATGATCATCCTTTCTTTCTGCCTCTATCTATATATATATTTCCCTTCACACTGCGCGCACTCGTGATCCTCCTTCTTTTCACCTCGATGCAGCTTCCTCTGTATCATCCTTTTCCTCATACCCCCGCGCCTCATATTCCGCGCTCTGCAGGATAATTATTATGAAATGCCTTCTCGAACAAGCTACAATCGGACGTACGTGCTTCTCCTTTACCATTCTTTGCGTTTCCTTCATATATCCCGCTATAGAAAAATCCTCGCGCAATATTGTTCATAATTGTATGAAGAAAATTATCCGATCAGCCATCACTGTCTTTATGCATTCGTGAGAAAAAATTCTAGTATAATCTATTGATTTCATGTGGTAAATGGAGAAAATTATACTGCTTTTAATTTTTAAAATTAAAATTCAGTTTATTTTATAGTTTAATAATTTTTTGGATTTTATTATCATTTTTTTTATCATTTACAAATTTTTAAATTAATTGTTTAGTTTATGGATAAATTTATTTCATATATTCGTTAATTTAAAATATATTCAAAAGGTAAAAAAATTTTTTCCTTTTTTTCTCTCATGAAAAACTAGCATGTGCTAAAAAAGTTTTAAATATATATATATTTTTTTTTCAGTGAAAAAACCAAGTTTTTATGAATAAGAAATTTATTTTTTACTTTTTAATATTTTTAAGGGTAGAAATTTTTTTTTTTCGATTTTCTTTAAACATCATATTAGTGAGAAGAGGAGTACTTTCATCCTTTGGTAAAATGTTAGATGATTTTTTTTCAAGCTAATATTCGTTAAATATTAAAAATTACGATTTTATAAGGCGTTAATAATTATTCTGTCGTTTGAGATAGTGGAAAATTAGTGATTTTTAATGATAAAAAAAATGTAAAGTAAAATATGTTAGTGATGTAGGATTGTAGTGTAATTCGTGGGAGGAAATAATAAAATAATGTGTAATTAGTATAGTATATATTTTTGAATGTTAGATAATGATGGTGCGAAGCAGCAGCCGAGGTTTAAGCGATTGCCAATTAGTCGATTATAAATGCCTTCTCTCTGTCGCTCGTCGTTTCTTGCATATTATCGGAGCAAAATCGTGCTCACTGGCGCAGGAATGCCGATGGAAGTCGTACCGCTACTACTTACACTCCTTCGCGTCGTTCGTCTTCTTTTTCTTATTTGCGCTACTACTACTTCATATGGCCGCGTGTAGGTATATTTTAGTGAGAGAGTCAGCTGTGTTTCTTATCGCTCGCTGCTGATCAGTCTTATCTCAAGAAGGAGCCCGGAGGGTGGGCATTTAAATGCTGTATATATACTCTGTAGAGTCGCAAGGTCGAGCCAGCGACGAGATACCCCACGTGTGCAATCGCTACACGATTATTCTTGAGCACTATTTCTTCTCTTTCTTTTTCTCTTTTTTTCATCTATGGGCGTTTTGAGTCGCTATACATTTTTTTATTTCAAGTTAAGTCGATTTTAATCGCTGAATAACGGCGTTATTATATAAAAAAAATATTTTTCTAACAGTATATGCTTATCAGGTCGTATTGATAACTGTTAGAAAATTTTTTTATGATAAGAAAACCTCCATGGATAAAAGGATATGTAAAATATATGTTAAAATATTTTTTTTCTGTAAATAATGAATTTATAAAATCAATTAATTTTGGGACGTCGTGATTTTTTTTTAGTTTTTTACTGATAACTCGGTAACTATGTGTGATAACGAAAAATATTATAGGAGATAATTGATTCGGAATTTGACTGTTTATCAAAAAAGTAGAATAAGTTTTTTCAATATTTTGCGTTGTTATCGAGATATTTTGAAAAATATGAATTTTTAAAAAATTTCGTTTTACGTTTTTTGTAGGAAATTTAATTCCCAATTATGATTTTCTTATCTTATTTATCGAGTTCTCACTCAAAACATACCAGAACTAAGTATAACCTGAGGTGACGGAATAAGGACGCGTGTCATTTTCAGTGGTAAAAAATTCATAAAGTTAATTTGATTTTTCTCATAAATGTGAAAAATAATGAATTTCGATTTAGATTTCACACACAAGTATACATATATAATAATATCTTACTTGAGTAAATTCTTGACGGCAATTATATGAGTGATCAATTACCCATGGATAAAAATGATATGCGCGGCTGTAATTCAAAGCAACTTTGTAGTATTAAAACCGGTCATTTTATTCACCAAATCATATAAGGAATTATATGTGTAGGCTGTTTTATATATAAATCGTTGATATGTAGTTTAAAAAAATAATAACCATGTATAACATATCAATTAAAACTTGAAAAAATGAAAAAAATACCAACAGTATAGCGCACAATCTAGTACAAAAAAAATATATTTAAATACATTTACGCTAGTATAACAGCATTAAAAAAATTTTTCCCTTGGAAAAAATTATTTTCTCGTTAAAAAAAAAAACAAAATGAAAAATTTATGGTTGGATATGATTTTTTTTTCAAGATAAATATAGCAAAAGAGGGATACATGTTGATGGATATCTGATGATGGTGGTTATTTTGTGTCTTTTACACTTTGCGGCTCATTGGACGTGGAGACCGGTCTATCGAGTTTCGCGAGCGTCATTGGGTGTCCTGGAAAAGTGTCCTTCAAGTTGTTTCATTCAATCGCAGAGCATCGCAAGCTATAAAACAAATGGTATATTTGAAATTGTAATTGAATTATGAGGATTGAATTAATCTTGTATTATATTATGATAATCCAACGCAGCAACCATTCTATATGACAATTTTTAAATTATTATATATGCTTATTAATATTTCTTTATTTTATCGATCAAATATTATATTTTTCTCTTCTTATACTTCATGTTATTCCTTCTCGAATTCACATATACTTCTCTTTATCTATGTTCACGTCACGTACATACTTTTGCACGGTGAATGGTCGATAAGGCGTGGTGCCGGACGAGTTTCTCGTGTAAGAAGACGTTTGCGTGTCTCGCGGGGCTTTGAAACTCCGAGAATTCGTTTTGCCTTTGAGCAATGTATAACAGATATATGTATGGATATTCATGGCAAAGAAAATACCAGATTAAATGTCGTCGTCGTCGTCGTCGTCGTCGTCGTTTGGAACTCGAGAATTATCGCAAAAATAATACAAAAAATATTTTTTTCCATGCTAATTTCTATTTTGTCAACTAATTAATTAACTATTTAATTTATTGACCAATTATAAATTATCGCATTTTCATTTATTCAATGTTTTTTACATTTTCTTTTAAAATAATTATCATACATGAAATTTTGTTATAAGATTAAATTTTTTTATGTTTTATTTATTTATATTTATGGATTGGATATCTTGATGATTTTTAGGATATATTGAGAGTTTTTATGGAAAACACAATATAATATCGTGAGGTTAAAGTCGAAATAGTGTAAATAAGAAAATATTTTGGTGTTAAAAATCAAAATATCTTCAATACTACTAAAGATACGAATTTTTTATAAAAAATCTTTTTTATAGAGAATTAAATTAACTACAAAGAAGGTTCTTAACAAAATTTGTCTAACTCGAATTCCTACCAAGATATTATTAATTTTTTGCGATATTATGATTTTCTATTTGAAAAAAAAATCGTTTTTGGTAACAAGCAATTGTTTGTTGCAATTAATTTTTAACAAAATTTGAGTTTTTTATGTTTTATTTATTTAATCTTCTAGATTAGATTATAATTTTTAGAATTTATATCAAGTTTTTATAAAAAAAACAGCAGAATACTATGAATTTTCAGTAGAATAGTCGTTTTTTGGTCAGCCAAATTTTTTTTTATTACTTTTGAGCATATGAATAGCTATTTACGATTCTTATTCCATTGTTTTACTTAAATAACATTCTTTTCCCCCATTTTGAACAAATTTCAGGAAAATTACGTCCCTCTTTTTTATAAAAAAAAAAATCAATTGAATTTTTTTCGATTTTTTATTGAAAAAAATTAAATTTTACATGGTTATTGTTTATAATCTCCTTAAAGACACTATTTTCCCTGTGTATTGAGCCATAACCATTTAATATATTCATTCTTGCTATTAGCAATGATATATACATATAAAATTATCGGGATATCGTCGTAAACTTCCGACTAACGAGGACACACGAGCTTTAAATGGAAAAACAGTAAGTCAAGCAAGACTCGAGGAAGTCGCGACTCGTCTATCATATATATATGTTGCGTATGTACAGTGTGCGATTAGTTCGCGGGAGGAACCGGAGAGGGATGAATAAAATTTAAACAATTTAGGTGGAAAAAGTTTTAGAATATTTTCTCACGATTCACATGGATAAAGGGACATGAATATTTTCGATCAGCGTCTTTAGTGCACCTTTTATTTTTCTGTTTTTCTATATGATCTACCATCACCATACAGTCAGGATAATTATGATTGATGCTCCTGTCGACATGAAATAATTAATCTTTCAATTTCATTTCAACAGGGCTGAAATGTCTACACAACTCAATTAATACTTACATAGTTATGTAAGTAAGTGTACAGTCATAAGAACCTCATGTCAATTTTACTATTTATCTTCTCAAAGTTAATTTATTAATATTTACTCAGTTATTAGTTTTTTTTAACATTTAATTCATTGAATATACTCAATAAATCATGCGATTTTTTTTTCTTGCAATATTCTTCCATTTTTTATTGAATTTTTTCATCTTTAAATTTTTATTAATTATTTATTTACACTATAAATTTATTAATAATATTCATTAAATAAGATTTTTTTCAATATTCTCAATTTTTTTCAGTTAAAACGAATTTTTTTTCCATTTGTTTATTTTCAAGTATTGAATAATGGTTTGTTTATAATTTTTTTCTTGTTTTATAGTAAGTTTATTAAGTTAAACAATTGATAGTTAACGAAAATAATTTTTTTTCGTGGTTTAAATTGGTAGAAAAAAAATTTTTTTTTTTGTCTGACCCATGACGGAATTTTCTACTGCGGAAGTTGACTCGTTATTTTCACAATTTTCGACGCCGTTTTGTTTATCATGAAAATATTTAATTTAAGTAATGTTTTTAAAAGAATATTGTGTCTTTTTTAGCGGGTATTTTTTATTTATTTATATTATTGTTATTAATTTAAAAAAAATGCGAAATTGTGAAAATTTCTTTTTTTTTTTGATAGAATTTTTTTTTAATGTAGAAAATTACTAAATTACTTTTTACTTGTTTATTTCATGTTGTTTTATATAGGTATTGTTCTCGTTGAGTTTGTGACAAATAATGTTGGTGTAGTTAGGATTTGTCTGAGAAAAATATTTTTTTTTTGTGATAAAAAAATATTATCAGTTTGTTGAAGTGTTGTTTCTTCGACGGGGGGCCACACTGTTTTAATTTGTCAAACGACGCGCGCGCGCCAGCGTTTTTGCCACTTTGCGCGCGTTCTCGCAAGCGGTGGGCACAAGCGCATGCGCTCATGATCGTTCCTCACGATAAAGACGTTTGGCGAGTGGAGTGCGGCTCCTTCCCCATCCTTTCTTTCTACTCGTTTATCCTTCTTTTTTATGATCTCTCCATTAAATCTCTCTCCCTTTAAATATAATTTTAAACTGATTGCAAGATTTTTCGCCTCATAATTTGATTTTACCCATTAATTTTTCGCAATTACGAAAGAAAAAACAAAATAAATCTGAGATGAGTGTGAAAATTTTTATCAAATTTTTTTTTTATTCCTGAAACAAGAGGTCGCGTGTGGCTTTTTTGTTCGGTGTTATTTTTTTTTTATATACATCAGCGTTAAGTTGATTAAATCTTTTGCTGTGAGGGAAATGACAGCTTAAAAGGCAATTTTTTTTTTTTTTCAACTCTCCGATGACTAAAGAAGAGGAAATATCAGTTTCAAAGTCGCATGCCTGGTTGGAAAAAAAAAACTTGCCGAGGCTTAATTAAACGGAATTGTCTTTGCTAGTTCTCGGGTTAACAAACCGGTCCATTTACGAACGGCGCTAATCACCGCGTTGGATATCTTTTTTTGCTCTATCCTCCGTCGATTTAAGTCGCTACTGATATAAACACCCCACCGTGTACATCAATACTTAAATTATAAGAAAAATATCTGAAAAAAAAAAGAATAAATTACGTGTAAATATTTCAGGGAAAAAAAAATTCTTTGCATTCAGAGATGACGGAGGGTTCTTTTAGGGTGGGGTCAAAATGGGTGGGTCTTACGCATTGATTTTGAGGGGTGCGTTGCAGCAACACTGGGGGGAAATGCAAAAGCAATGGCTGCGCTCTCTCAAGGGTCTTAGATCGACGCCATCATGATATTTTATCCCTTAAAAAATGAAAAAATAATTTTTTTTTTCAATTTTTAGGGATTTAAAAAAATTTTGGATCATGATAAGGGTTGAATCTAAGTCATGTGTGATTTTTTGGAGATGAAAAAAATTTAATTTGAGTAAAATTTGTCATTTTTGAAGAGAATTGTTGTTTTTTTTCGGTTGATGAAATACAAACATCATTGTACGGAGCCTTCAGAATGTTTTCTCAGTGAAAAGGGCAAGGAGAGGGGATATATGTCCCCCTATACGTCGCACGTATGCACGACGGGCCACCCAGCTGGTGCAGGGAACTTGTCCTACAATATCTTCCGTCACGGCGGTCTCCTTTATGAAATCACCTCCGATCAGGACAAACGCCACCATCGCGCTGCTCTCCATTCCCTGCACTGTTGTATTACTCCCCTCGTGTTTTTCAAATGCTCTCCGCCATGCCTGGATATTTTTATTGCACTTGTGTGAATCCCCTCGGCAATGCAACATTCAAAATTTAATAGGAAAAAAAAATCGCGCCATTCAAAAATTAATAAAATGATTTTTTTAGTTCGATATTACATCGTACAGATGTAAAATTTTTTATAACCTTGAATACAAAAATAATTAATTATAAAGTAAAAAATTTTTTTTTACAGTCAAAATTATTTTTTTTGTATTGTTGGATTAGTTGTATTTATTAATGATACATTAGATGTATTATTAATTATCTTAATAATCTAAAAAAAAATTTTAATCGAGAAAAAAAATAGAATTTTATGTATACTGAAAATTCCAGTTTTTACGACGTTAAAGGCTGTAAAAAAAATTATAGGTTGAGATTCTTTATTGAGAAAGTAACTTTTCATTCAGGTTTTTATCTATATGTAGGTATATAAATAAAAAAAGTGGAATATCAAAAAGAATGAATTTCTTATAGTTTATTCAATTTATCACTCTTCTCTGAATAAAACAAGAAATAATTTGAAATTCAATTTTTTATATATATATGCGCATTATACAGTGAGATGAATAAGCAAGGTTTTTGTGTTTCTTTATATGTAAAAAAAAACTTTCACAAGAAAGTCAATTCTTTATTTAAAAAAAAAAGATTTTTTTTTCATCTACTAAAAGAAGATAAAAAAAAACATGAAATAAATATTACAGTTGGACTTGGTTGGAGTGTAGCATGCGGCTTATTATGGAGTTTTCTCGTTTTTATGTGTGATCCATATAGGTGGGGAAATAAGACGAGTACATAACTCATCGAGACATTGCTAATTGGCAACATCGAAAACATCTTCTTGTGTCTCGTTCTCTCGTACATGAAATATTATCCGAAAAAAGTAAAGAAAATTGTGTTTTTTTTGTCATTAAAAAATAGTTAAGTTAATTTAAATTTATTTACACCCACATATACATCTAATACGTCTTGTTTCCGTGGGTTGAGCCGCGAAGGATTTTCATCGTAAAGCTTGTTTATGGCTCCAGAGCTCACGAGTGATATTTTATCGAGTGTGTAACTCGAGAACATCTGGCATTAAACTTGATTGAGCGAGAAGATGAAATATATATTTATGTGGATAAATTCTTTGGCTGTTAACAAGCATGATTTATATGTTTATTATTATTTATAAATTATGCAGGCAATGATGATGATGACGCCATGTAGAACAGTGAGAGTTTGCAGGCGCGAAATTAGCGACTGCTCAACGTTAAATCAACCTTTTGCCGAGACGTTTACGGCATCTCTCTATAACGCCCCAAGCTGATATACACATGCGCGCCGCCGGAAACTATATCCAACTTCCTTCTACCCAAACAAAATATACATATTTACATGTATATACATATATATATTAAGTCGTAAGTTTGTAACGCATAAAGCAAACATGCAAGACTTTAACGATTGCTGGTTTGTTTGTACCAACTATTTTACATTATTTCTTTAATTGCTTCTTCTACCACGTTCATTTACTTGTATTAACATGTCATGAATTATTTTCTTGTTGCATTTGATGGCTTGTAAGACGCGACAGTTGAACGAAAAAATTTTTATCTCATGCTGTCATCATGAAAAGTTCAGAAGGCTGTATTGTTGGTGATATCTTGGATAAGGAGACGAGTTTGGTAATTTTTGCAAAGAATCTTTTTTGTAAATTATAAAATTCTCTACAAAAAAGGTCTCTTAAGAGAAATTTCTATTTACAGTAGTTTTTAAGATATTTTGATTTTAAACAACACGAATTCTTGGTATTTGTCCTTTTGGGTTGAATATCGGGTTAAAAATTTTTTTTGATCCGTTGTTTTTCCTGGATATATATTTTTTAATATTAAAAATAGTTATTTCAACAATAAAAAAATTAATTTACTATAAGAAAAATAATTTAAACGAGATATTTTCAAACAATATTTAAGATTCAAATCACAGAATAAAATATCCAGTTAAGAATTTTACACGTTAATTTTTTTTTTTCTGCAAAGAAAAAAAAATATTTTGATGTTTTTTTGTGATTGAATACGGTTAGAGAAGTATATAATTGAGTTAACGGGGAGTTTGTGCATCGCAGTGTGATAGAAAAAAACGAAATGAATGAGAAAATTTGGGCGCGATAACCTTTGGTAAAAATAAAGACCGAGCAAAGACGAGAAGAAGATGAAGAAGAAATACCGTTAAAAAAAAGGCACGAGCCACCTGCCTCGTGACCGTACAAGGCCGTTGATCTGGATCTCAAGTCTCGCCGACTCGACCTTAAGCGAATTGGAAGGATAGGCCGACACTGTGTGTTGGCTTTAGAGGAGCCCGTTCAGTGCCTGGGTTGTTACTAAAGGGAGGTACACGCATGTGCGCGCGTCTTGCATGCGGGCGTTCCGCTCTACGGTTTACTCTCGGCTGCCACATAGCCGCAGCGTCACGGATCTGCAATTTCTCTTCCGTCCAAACAGGTTTCCAAATTTTTATATTTTCACAGTAGGTCTGCTGAGCTTGCATGCCATTTTCAATTCTCTTCTTATCGCTTTGGTTTAGAAAATTCTTCTATAAGCTATAAATCAGTCCTATGACAGACTGGACAATGGAAAATCAGATAAAAAACATATCTATATATATTGCTATTTAATCTTTAAAAATATTTAAGCCATCGGGTTTGATCAGAAATTTTTTCATACCTTTTTTTTTAACTTAAAAAGTAAATCTGATCATTTTCCCCGTGTCTTAAATGAAAATATCATTAAAACTATTGAAGATGGCAATTTTTTTCAAAGGACCTTTTTTGTAGAAAATTTTATTAACTATAAAAAAGGTCCTTATAAATATTCATCCAACTTGCATCCTTATCAAGATATCAGCGAATTAAATATCGTCAGTTTTTTTTTCAACCAACAAATCGTCTATAAAAAATTATCTTGCTGTTTTACATCAAAATATCTTCTAAACTATAGTATATAGAAAATTTTCTCAGAAGATCTTTTTTGTAGATAATTGTATTAGCTACAAAAAAGGTCTATAACAAAATCTGCCTAATTTGCATTCTTATCAAGGATATTAGCTAATAAAATTTTCTAAATTTTTTAGCGCATGGTTTAAGTGTATAAAAAAAATTTTTTAGAGCCTTTAAATCGCGATTGAGGCCCTCATATGTATAGGCGAGTGCAGCTAGAGAATAGGGAGATCGAGAGAAGCACTATATGCTACTCTCTTTGCGTGGAAAGATCTAACGAGAGTTGCGCGCGGCGGCGCGCGGCAAAGCAAACACGATCTCATCTGCGATCTCGAATCTCTCGATCTGTTTGGCCGAGTATATACGCCGAGAGAGTAGTCGCCGGGACGACGGAGTTTGCACGTCACGAGAAAGACCTGCAGCAGTTGACGACGACGAGGGATACATGTGGATTTATGTGGACAAAATGCGAATCTTCTCTCTTTTCCTCTTTTATATACGCGTGCGCTCAAAGTGCAAGCGGACAAGCACTGTACACATGCACTATCCGGCATCTCTTTTAATTGGAGATGTACATAGCACATCAGGCATATAGATACACATGCGTATAGTAGTCGAGACGACAGCTTAAGTGGCTCTTTGCAACAGAGGTGAAGACCCGTCGCATCTCCACCGATACAGTCTGTCCAGATAATTATTACATTTTTTTTTATCTTCCTCTGTGTCTCTCAAAACATCCCATCAGTGGTCTTATCATCATCCAGCTTGTACGTGACGTTGAGAATTTTAAGTTTTTGTTTTCTCCTTTTTTTTCGTCGTGTTTTATTAAAAATTTTATTTTTTTAATTCATTTAATTTAATTTAATATTATTTTATGTTCTTTTATTTTATTTTATGCTATTTTATTTTTTTTTATTCTCGGATATTTTGTTTTATTTTTTTTTTAAGTAGTATAACCTTTTTTACGTCAGCCAAACGTGATTTTTTTGCATTACACTATTGGTAGTTTGGTTTTCTATGAAATATATCGTTTATATATATTTTGAAATGAGTTGAGGGATGTTTAATTGAAAAAAAAATTTTTTTTATTTAAATTGAGCAGAGGATAATTTTGAAAATTTCGCGATTGTCATGATTTTCTCAGTTTTTCGGTGATAACTTGGTAACGAATTGAGGTAACAAAAAATGTTATGGATTATAAATGATAGAAAATTTAATTTTCTATAAAAAATGTAGAATAAACTTTTTTTGAATTTTGTTCCGTTTTTGAGATATTAAAAAAAATAAACATTCGAAAAAAATTATTAATGTTTAAAAAAGCTTAAAACGATATGGAAAATTTTTTTCATTTGATATTTTAATATTTGTTTATCTATTACTAATAGTTAACAGTTTTTTGCAATATTGTTGGTAGGATAAATTTATGTTTTTTACAACAATTTTTTTTCGCATGATTTTATTGCCTGTAAATCGATAATTTATGTACTCGATAAAATGAGTAAAAAAAGTTGATACATTTGAGATGATTTTAAATATTTTAAACTGTAGCATGAATTTTGCATGGATACGAGGTAGAATGGCAAAGGCACACGCTTGGCGTTGTTGAACATGGTGTTTCAATTGTTTTTGTCGCAACGCAAAAGGAGCACGATTTTTCACTCTTTTTTTTTTTTATTTTCTCTGGCAGTTTCTGCGCTCAACCTTGGACGAATTGATTCGCTCGTATTGCTTATATTTACTCTATGTCCTTTCTTCTGGCCCTTCTTTCTCGAGAACGCACACTCTGATGCATCAGCCATCAGAGGGAGAGCGTAGAGGCCAATGGAAAATAAGATGTCGTCTTGAATTCAATTTTGTTCGTCGCGAGCAATTCTCTGTGCGCGGCTACTCTTCTCCCTTGCTTTTGTATGCGTGAGATCGATTTTGCGCATTTCCGCGTAAGGAAGAGAAGAGGCAATTCGCCGCTATATAGCTCGTGTGTTTATATACACGATATAGCAGCAAGCCAACAGTTGCACAGACGGCAGAGAGATACGTTTCAATTTAGGGATTGAATAAACATCCGATGTAATGGCTTCGTCGATCGATAAATCGCTATTCCACGATTACGTCGCTTGCTCGCCTTCTCCATACTTGCGCATTTTATTTTTACCCCTTTTTTCACTGGGTTCTAGTGTCTTTATATATTTATTTTTAACTTCCTTGC
Organism: Macrocentrus cingulum; assembly: GCA_002156465.1. Classification (NCBI taxonomy): domain Eukaryota; kingdom Metazoa; phylum Arthropoda; class Insecta; order Hymenoptera; family Braconidae; genus Macrocentrus; species Macrocentrus cingulum. Next base: position 9,223 of record MVJL01006212.1, on the reverse strand, counting down.
CCACTTGATTTTTTTTTAAACATTAATTTTTTTCATTTATGAATAATATTTATCATGAGGATATTTTTTGTTTGTTTATTTCTTTTTTTCAATCAAATTTGGCAAATGTGTTCTTAAAACATCAATTAACAATGATCCTAGAAGAATAAGTGGAAAAAAAATATTTTTTTCTAAGAAAACAATTTCTAACCTTTCATATATCAACAGGAAAATTTTTTTGCGATTTAAAATCATAATATCTCTAAAGCTGTCAAAAATAATGATTTTTGTTAAGAGACCTTTTTTGTAGAACATTTTATTAGCTACAAAAAAGGTTCTTAACAAAATTTATGTAACTCGCGTCATTATCAAGATATCAAAAAATATATCTCTTGTATCTCTGTCTTTTTACAACAAAAAAAAACCTTTCAATTTTTTTTCCCCGATGATTAAGGGATGAAAGATGATTTAGAACTTTTTAATATTTTTGAAATACACTTAGATAGTATAGGATAATATCTCATGAATTAAATTCAAGGAAATAAATATACAAGTGAGACTTTGGTTCTAATAACGTCGCAATCTCGCGTGAGAACCCGAACTTTGGAGGTTGCCTTTTTCCTGATGCACATGCGGGAGAGGCGAATCGCGGGCTTTTTTATAATGGCAGATAAAACACGGGATTACGAGATCGTCTGGGCCTGAGAAGTTGGAGGATATAATATCGAGTGTGGGCGCGAGAGTCGATGAGATCCCTCTGGCTTTCTCTCTTTCTCTCCCGCACTCGCTCTACGCTTTTATGCTCATACATGTATATATAAATAAATACATACATGTACATATATATGCGCATATTTATAGAGACACACGTATATATGCATTTAGTTTATTCACATTGTTTGTATGTGTCTTTGATATATGTACATACTTGCATCTCGCGCGCGCGCGCGCGAGCGCTCCAGCGCACACACGACCATCAAAATAGATATATGTAATGTGCAAGTAAGTTCTTGGCGAGCGATAAATTCAAGACGTGCTTCGTTAATAATAATTGTCGCCCAGGATGGCGCGCGCGCGCAATTCAATTTTCCCACTTGCTACGACCTTTTGTACGTTCGCATTTGTGTAGATCCTTAAAAATACGTGAAAATCTGCATTCATTAAGTATGCTAAAGGTCAGGTAATAAATGGAGATTCATTCCTATCCCTTGCAATAATCGTATCGTACCACTATATTACATCAAAATTACTTTCAAGGGTTAACCACTTGAAAATCGTGTTTTTTTTTTTTTAGTTTTTTGGCGATAACTCGATAAATAAACAAAATTTTGAAAAATTTTGTAATAGTTAAATTATTGAGAATAATATTCTCTACAAAAAACATCTGAACAGTTTTTTATGTATCTTGATTTATTTGTGAGTTATTATTAGATATTGTTTTTTGAAAATTATCATTTTTTAAAATATCTCGAAAACAAGTGAAAATATTAAAAAAATTCATTCTACCTTTTTTGTGGCGAATGTAATTTTGAATTATTTATATCTAATAACATTTTTCGTTATCTCGATTATTTATCGAGTTATTGCAATATTAATGGAAAAAATGCGTATTTTTGACATGAGTGACATAGTATGTCTGGCACGACGTTTTTTTATTGTTTATGTATGTCTCTGCATATTAATACGACTTTTATAAAAATTATTACAAGGAGGTAATAATTATAAACGGATCCTGGATCCTGATGACGTTTATCTTGGCAAGGTTGTTTTATACGATCGATATAAATTGCGACGATTTTCTGTCGATAATAACTAGCAAAGTGAGTCAAGCTTCAGTATAAGTGGTACAAGGATCGCGGATGTGTCCCGCCCTGTAATAATATTTACTGTCCTGCAGACTCGAGAAAATATAGATCATGAAATCACTTCTTTTTTTTCTTTTCGAAAAAACTATTTTTTTTTTTTCAATCTAAAAAATTATTTAAAATTTTTTTCACCTCAAAACAAACAATTTATCCAACTTATTTAACGAATTAATATTTAATAATTAATTAAATTTATCGAACTAGAATTTTTAAGAAGCTATATTTTCAAATATCAAAAAATTAATCAATGATTAAAAAATCCTAATAATTTTATTTTCATCATTTGTGATGGAAATTCAATTATTTTTATCACTTAATTACACTAGAAAATTTCTCTATTAATTGTAGAATTATCAGAAAATTGAGAAAAAAATTTTTTTAATAAAAATTCAATGAGAAAATTTTTTTTTTCGATAGTTTAATTTTTTAAATGGATCCTAGATGATGGATAAAAATTTTTTTGAGTGTTGATTAATTATAAATAGAGGTCTAGAAGGCGATGGCAGATACGAATTTGATCTGCCACCCAGGCTGTGTATGCGAGGGAGGATAAGAGATGTGGAAGTTGCGCGCGCGGTGAACTCGAATCAGGGGCCTCCCGCGATTATCGATGGAATCTCGTCACTCCTCGTCTCAGCTTCCTTGCAATGTATATGTATATATACTGTGTGCAGGTGCCCTGAAGACAGAGAATAAAAGGAGGAGAGCTGTATATAGACTCTGGTCTATTCGTTGTATAGCGCACGTAGCACGTTAATGAACGACGTCGAAGCGTTTCGACACGTTCGACTTGCTTGCCCGGTTTCTAAACGGAGCAGAGATCGTATACTGATCTTCTGCACCTCCTCCACCCTCTCTTCTGCACAGTCACGCTCCGCATCTCTCCGCAATTGCAAACAATTTTAATCGACTTTTTGCCCCAGTCAATTCATCTCCATAAAAAAAACACGTTGAAAAAATATTCTCCTTTATATATCACGACAACTATTAAGACATTTTTTTCCTCTCACAGCCATTTTTTTGCTATAAAAAAGAAAATATAACTAATTTTAAAATTGCAACAAATATCACTCAAAAAATTCAAGAATATTTTTTACATTAGTAAAAGATGACTTTTTTAAAAATTAAGATTTTAAATGTATCAAAAATAATAAATTGATAGGTCAATATATAGGCTAAAAAATATTACCATGATAAATTCGTTTTTTTCATTGGAAAAATTGAAATTAGTGGTTTTTTTGTAGATTATAATTTTTTAGTTGGATAAAATTACTAAGTTTATAATTAATTGTGTAGTCAGGATGAATTTTAGTGGTTAGAAAGTAAAAATTATTACGACAAGGAGCAGAAACAAATATTTTAGCAATTCAAATTCAAATTTATGTTTTTCATGACATTTTTTTTTTTTTTTGTCAATAACTTGGTAACCAAGGAAAATAGTGAAAAATGTTATAATACTAAAGTGATAGAGAATTTTATTGTCTACAAAAAATATAGAATAACATTTTTTGATATCTTACTTCATTGTTAAGATATTTTATAAAGAATAAAAAAAAATGTTAAAAAAAAATTTTTTTCTCCTGCCTTAAAAAATTTATAAAACGTTTTGTTTATGTTTTTTGTACTACTTTTTTAACATCTGGTTACTTTTTTTTTTAAATATTCTTTTTATTTACAGTCTTATGATGAAATAGAAATTTTTTTCTGTATGGAAAAAAATAGTAAAATTTATGTAAAAGGCTATTAAAGATGTAAAAAATGTTGAGAAAGAGGAGGGAGAGAAAATGTGGTGGGCGGTAGCAACGGTGCGTGTGTCGCCGTGTGTCGGTCTGGGCGCAAGAGAGCGACAGGTCGCAATGTGGGCCGTGGCCATCGTGTCGTCTCGCGGGCGATTCAAAGTTTGTGCGCGTGGGCGAAACGAGGCGATTGGCGCGCGATTCTTCCTGCAATACTATTAGAAAAATAGAGTGCCAATAAAAGAGTATAAGGTAAATGTATATCTGGTAATAAATAAGCGTGAATTGGTCACTTTATTCTCCTTGAATGCATATAAACTCGCGTGCTCGATGATCGATCGGCGGATGGAAAGTCTCTCTTGAGAGAAGATCGAGGGGCGGGGGCGGTTGAGAATGTAATGGAGGCGCAACGGCAGCTGCTCGTTATCACGCGAAATGCTGGCCGAAGGAGGAAAAAGCCTTATAGTCTGGCGGAGAAGGTGGTCGCGCTTGGCTACAGGCTGTATATACCTGTAGATATCCTACATAGCATAGCTGCAGAGAAAGAAGAACGACGAGGAGGATAGGCTTCAAAGTTATTGCGCGCTCGAGTGGATAACCTACGATCTAAATTGCCGACCGGCCGGCCGGCGTGCTTTCAATGCAGCCCGAGCAACTGTAACGAATGTTCTGCACCTCTGCGAGAAACGCCAAGTCCTCGAGAAACAAAGTCTGCCTATGGAAAAACAACAAACTTTCAAAGGAAATCCTATCTACTTTTGCTCAATCTCCACCTCATAAAATTCATTTCTTAAATCGTGTTTTATCCCAAATTTATGGAAAATATTTCAGCAATAAGTTTCTTAGTATTCAAAAATAAAAAAAACTCACTCCTTTCCGAAAATTCCTGATTTTCGGAGCTTTTTTTTGGTTTTTTGCTGATAATTCGGTAACTAAGCGAGATAGTGAAAAATGTTGTGAAAGTTAAATAATAGAGAATTTTATTTTCTATAAAAAATGTGAAATAAAATTTTTCGATATTTTGATTTGTTTTCGAGATATTTTGAAAAATGTAAATTTCAAAAAAACGGTAATATCTCAAAAATTAAGCGAGATGAAAAAAAAGTTTATTTGACATTTTTTGTAGGAAATTAAATTCTCAAAAAATTGAATCTGATAACATTTTTTGTTATCTCAAGTAGTTATTGAATTACCAACAAAAAACGGAAAAAATTGCAAAAATTGCAAGGTTTCCAAAGGATATAATCCTTTGAAAAAATTCACAGAAAATTTTTTTTTTATTCTCGACTCAATGTCTTAAAATTATTTTTAATTGCATGTTTGATACTTGGAAATCTTATTACATGGTTTATAACTATGAATAATAGCGGATATATTTTTTTCATCAAGATATAAAAATAGTATAAATTTTCTTAAACTTTTTAACGTGTTAATGAAGTGCATTTTTACTGCACTAAATTATATGTTAAAATGGTTAATTTGTTAGATAATTATCGATTGAATTATTCATAATTTCATAAAATTTTTGTAGCATTATTCACTCGATTACTTTCAACTTGAAAATACTATTTCACATTAATTAATTTTTATTTCCTCAAAAAAGATAAACAGTTTGAAAATTAAAAAATTTTAAACATTGTATATTCCCTCTATACAGAAATATTTGAAAATTTTAGATGATTGGTGTTGGAAAAAAAAAAATAAGTCAAGGTAATACATATATAATTGCACTGCAGGGAAAAAATATATACTTCACATAATCCGGTGGAGAAGCTTTAAAAAATAATTCCATCCATACATATATATTTAATTGGACTAGTTTTTACATCAGACTTCAATACAAACTGGCATCAATGATATAGAAAAATGAAGATGAAAGTTGAAGTTTCTTCCGAGAGTTTTGATGGGTTTGCCAATAACTTGAGGAATGTTCAACATCTAATATGGGTAGTTCAGTGTAATTTTATTGGAGAAAGAAAATTTTCTTCTCTGTTTTTATCCTTGCCACCTCTGTAATCATTGTCTGTATCTCCACTGAGTTTCATCTCACTCGATAAAAACGACCAAAAAAAAAACTATTTACTTTATCACAAAAGTATTTACCTAAAAAAAAAAAAAATTCCAACGCGAAAATGTCCATAGTAACCTTACAAAAAAAATTTTTTTTTTTTCCAATAAATTCTCATCATTCCTCTAATAAAAAAATTACATCCCACAGAAAAAATATTTAAAAAATAACGTACCATCGCAGGATCAATGAAAAAAGTCATATTTAAATTCTCGTTCATTTTTCTCAACAATTCACTAGTTATTTCCCACAACACCTGTGTAAAGGGTTCAATAAAAAAAAATATAATCCAATAGCCACTAGGAGAATTGCGCGCGCTGCTTGAATTTGCCGCCAAAAGCGCCCCCGCGTGTCATCCTCGCGATGTGGCAGTAATTTTAGGCACTTTTTTTATAAATTAAAATTGACGACACTTCACAAGAGACACGGGGATGAATTTAGGTGCTTAAAATGGCTTGGAAGGGCGGATTAGTTGGTTGTATGACGGCTGAGGGTGCTCGACCTGCTCGCAGAAACAGCGGCGAACGACTGAAGGCCCAAGTGCGAGCGATGCTAGCCAAGGAAGAAGGTAACTTCTCCTTCCCCCGTGTCATGTGGTTGCAGAGTGTGCGATGAACTGATGGTCGACTGCAGCATCCTTCCTTGTATGTATACGTGTATATATTCTGCTTGAATTTCTTGCTTGTTTTATCATTTCACTTTTATTTGATAGCTCGCACACAGGTTTATTTATGTCGTTTGGTTGGCAGACGATCACGCGGCCTTGCCCGGGGAAGGTGCCACGCGAGACTGTCAAAGAAGACTCGTTTCCGGCCGCGCGAACGCCCAAAGAGTGACAGAGGTCGCGTGGTGCGTTGCCCCCCCACCAGCGCAGGCCCATTCGGGGCCCCTCTTCTCCCACTCTGCGCCCCCAGCGTCGCGCGCCCAATCCTCCCAATGTTTTGTTTTGCCACCGCGGGTAGAATATAAGTCCACTCCTGAATCGCCAATACTGAATTTTCTCCACACGTCAATGGTTTCATGGAACGCGGAGGCGTCTGCGATACACCACCCCAGTCCCCCTGGGTATCGTGCATAAGGCCCGGCCTCCCAGCGCCGTCTGGTGGCCAATCACTTTGCTTCTAACGCACGATCTCTAATGCTCTTGTGTGGCGGGGGCACCTCAATCAACTCTCTGCTATATTTTTTTTTTCAATTTTGATGATATTTCAGTTAGGTTGATGATTGAAAAAAATTTTTTATGGCTCGAAAAAAATTATTGAAATTTATTTTTATCATAAAAAATTTTTTTTTCGTTGATCAAACATCCTAAAACTCATTTTTTGTCAGTTCTTATATTTTTTACATAAAATATACAGTTTTAAATTGGGATATAAAAGTAATTATATTTTTAGAATACTGTTTTCTATATAAAAACTGTATATAAATACTGTTTTTTCACATGCTGATGCTCATCTGGGTAATTAATCACTTGTAATTCAATTATCTGATATGTTGATTTGACAAGTGGCTGTACAGCAGCAGATTGTTCACCATATCTGGCCTTTGCATTGTTCCAGCGTGATTGTACATGTTGAGATTTTTATAATCTTGACTGGAGGATAGTTTTGCGGCTGGTATGTAGGTCCTGAAGGTGAGTGAGTGAGCGGAGACAGTTGTGCCAATGAAGAATGTCGAGTTGAGTGATTTTTTGCTCAAGAAAACTATCCGTATCTTTATTTTTTCCTTTTTTTTTTCATGGATATATAGCGTGCACGGATTACTTGACGCGATTTATTGATCTGCTTGTCAAAGGGATGAAAAGGAGTCTCCTGGGGTTTCGCGATTTTTCTCTTATCGATATGAGTGCATGGCGCACGCCCTCCGACAGCAGAGACATCTTTTTTCCCCGCATTCCTGCCAACACAGTCGGCGGCCCTGGCGTCGCGCTCTTCACTCGCAGATCGGCCGATGCAGTTGCTCTGGATAAGAAAAGAGAAATATTATACGGGATGGAAAAACTACTGGAAGTAAGAAAACAAGCACAAAGGCGACAGTCAACACGCACTCATTTATATATATTTAATCATTTCTAAAATGAAAAATTCAATTTATTATTTTTTTTCCAATCAACCGAATCGATTTCTATGAAATATCGTTTGTTAAAAAATCAAGATTAATATATATTACCTATATTTTAAAATGGGAATTAATTTTTTAAGTTGATTAAAAAAATAATTAAAAAATAGAAAAATTATTTTTTGATTTTTTTCATCGACGAAAAATTTATTTTCATGATATTTTGGCTTGAAAAAATTGTTACAGACAAAATTTTCCATCTTTGAAGCTTGAAAATAATTATTTCATTAAACTCAATATTAATTTGCGTGTATGAAAAAAAGATAGATAAATTATCCAACATTCGGGAAGCGAAATAAAATAAAATAAGCGCGTAAAAAATGTAAATAACTTTAGATAAACAATCAGAAAATTTTCTCCATCAGTAATTAAACATATTTCAACAGTTTCACACATATTAGACTATATGTGTGTTATCTGATTCAATTAATTTATTGATTTTCCATAGTGATAATGAGTGTATAAAATATTTTTTTCATACAAGTTGTAATAAAATCACGTGATAAATGTCAGTTAAATGCTCATAAAGTGCTAATTGACAATCGATTAATTTGTCACAGAGTCTGATGGTGAAACACGACTATGTCTAATGCATATATCCACATTGGGACAGCGCAGGAACCTTAGACGCCTTATTTTGTTATAGAATAAAAAATTCTAATGAATTTATCAGGCAGCGCGCGCACTTATATATATGATACTCAAGTAAATAACATTTTATGTGCAACGAAAAGTTTGCAACTAATGAATTGGTATATCTATTATTGTAATGGCTTTGGCGAGGTGAAAACGGGTTATACTAATCGCGATATAATATCGTATACGGCAACGCCCGATAACGGCCACTACACTGCAAGTAGAGAGACTCAAGATATTATTATTGCATCGTACGCTCTCTATAACTGCAACAGCATTGAAGTCTCCGGGCCATCTCTGGCATTTCCACTCTCTGTGCCAATCGACTCTCTTATCGAAACTTGGTGCATATTCGCGCCAAACAAATGTCTTCAATGAAAACCATATTTAACTCACAACGTGTATATACTGTTAGTTGCTCTATTAAAAAATTTAATGGAAATCTCTTGGCTTGCTGTGATTAAAAAAAAAACAAAAAGAAAAAAAATCGCTCCACAACTGATATAAATAATTGCAAATATTTTATGATAAGTGTTGTAGATTATCATAAAATATTTATATAAATATATAGGTGGTGAAACAACGATCTGTGTGCTTGGCACAATTTATATAATCAAAATTCATTCTAAAATAAAGTATATGTCTAACAAGAAGAAAAAAATTTATTGAAATATATTTTAATTTTTGTTGAAAGTATTTTTAAAAAGTAAATTTTTGTATTTAAGATGAATTTTAGAATGTTTAATTGAGAGAAAAAATAAAATTTTTTTTTGTGAATTTTTTCAAAGGGGAACTATAATATTAGCGATTTTTTTTTTTTT